>VCMS01000197.1:0-16941 GCA_022539475.1 Gracilaria domingensis | reverse complement strand
GTTCGTCGAAAGAATTATGGCTTCCAATCCACTAGGTTCAGCTCGTCAATGAAAAACTTGTAGATCAGAGCTGTATCGCCTGCTTGATGATACCAACGTCGTTGTCCTTTCTCGAGGCCAGGCTGATCTAAGTACGGCTTTCGAAGGAACAGAACCAGGTTGCCTATTGCGCAGATCTCCCCAATCAAACTCAGACCCTCCAGCACCTGATCCTTAAAGCACTGCTTGTTTTTGCGGGGCCAGCAGAACGCACTCCGTCGCAAAGTGTGGCTACAAAGGTGGCATTCGACGAAAAAAACTGAGCGGTTTTACGATCGCACGACGGCGCCTGGCGTCCCGATAGCCAACGAAGCACTGCTTGCGAAGGCTCTACGCACGCATGCAGCCCATACTGAGTATCCACTTGGTATGAAACGAGTGATTAGAAAAATGTAGAATATGTGTTAGAACACTGGGTCTGAGGTTGAGAACGTGAACGATGGTGACTGCCGAGGAGAGTTCGGGCAGTCGACCAGGGTTTATATGGAGAATCGGAGCTTCTAAAATAAGGTCGCTAACGCAGATTTCTAGAATATCCCTCAAACTAATGTGTCTATGAGTACTGGCCCTTGCGTCGGAATTAGTGTAGAAACTGTGCGTAGAAATCGACAGTGGAGTCGTCTAGAAGCTTCTAGAAGTTCCAGCAAGGCACCGAAACTATGAAGTCAGTCATGACGTCAACTGACGAGGCAGACATCACACGTGACATGTCTTGGTAACATTATGACAACTAATGTCAAACAAAGACTCTGAGGATCATTAGGGTATCAAATCGGATCGCTAAATCACGGGGAATTCAAAGAAAGCATCAAAACATTAAATGACTAACTAAAAGCGTAGCAATATAACAAATTCAAATAAAAACATGACCAGAATTAACGAAATCCTAACATCACTTCCCCCATTAAGGAGAGTCGTCCCGACTCGTTAGTTGTTGGGCGTACCATTCGGAATAGGATGATTTTCAAACTGTTCTGGAGGGTTAGGGAAGAGAACCATATCGGAACGCGGTTCAAACGTTATGGAAAGATCAGTATTATCTCCAAATTCCTCGATGTGTAGAATAGCACTTTCAATTGTATTCAAGAATGTATCTCCGGGGTCCGGCGAGAGGTGACCAAACTGAGATACCAGGTAAGAGAATAGGAATAGGACGAACTCTTCATGAATATCTTCAAGTGTGCCATCTTCATAAGCTTTGAATAGCTTTCTTAGCACGATCGCATTCTCTGGGGTTAGAAATGGTCCTCGAACTTGCAGAAAGGCAAAGCAAATATGACATGAGGCCCATGCAAGACGAAATCTATCGAAAAGTTTATCGGTAATACCATCAAACCAGGTAAGCATCCTTCGTCCCCCAAGAACTATACGACTGTAGAACTGACTGGCGTTGTCGAGTTGCAGATTGTTCGCGATGTTCGGCTGTCCGTTGTTCGTCATTGTTGGTGATGGGTGGTTACTGGGCCCGGAGATGTTCAGAAGTTGTGGCTTCTTTTATACCGCTCGAGGAGGTCAAAACAGTTCTTGAGTTCGGATTCAGGGAGCCACATATTTTCGTGATCGGGATAACTAAGCCATTTGACAAGGTATTCTGACTTGCGTTTCCGTTTTCGATGATTAAGAATTGCTTCCACATCATATTCTTCTGTTCCATCAGATAATTGGATGACTGTTGGCTTGGGCTGGGGTCTTCTGAAGGTATTGTCTTCATGGTATCTTCTGAGTAGTTGGCAATGAAACACGTCACGTATTTTTCTCTGCTTCATGACAGTCCCGATATCAAGTCGAAAGGTTACTGGGCTTACTTGTTCCGTGATTCTGAATGGACCACAGTACTTGATTCCGAGTTTGTTCCGTGGGCCTGTTTCGTCCATCTTGAGATTCTTTGTCGATAGCATGACGTAGTCACCAACTTTTAAGTCGCAAGGCGTTCGTTTCCGATTATAGTAGCTTTCTGAGTACTTGCTTATCTTGCTGATTTGGCTCCTAGCAAGCTTGACAGCATCTGAAATACTTGTCAGAAACTCAGAGGCGGCTTGATTCTGGGAAGTGATTGCATCCATTGGTAAAACACGTGGTTCCTCTCCGTATGTGAGAAAGAATGGGGTAAATGACGTGGTAGAATTGACTGAAGAATTGTAAGCAACTTCGAATTGAATGAGGTGTTCATCCCAATTATTCTGCCTGTGGTTGACAAAACATCTGATCATCTCTTCAATCTTCTTATTCATTACTTCGGTTTGTCCATCTGTCTGTGGGTGATATGCTGATGATGGCTTTAATTTTGTGCCAAGTGATCGAAATACTTCCTTCCAGAACTTACTCATAAATATTGAATCTCTATCGGATACTATGGAATCAGAAAGTCCATGATGACGATAGATATTCTCCAGATATAACTTGGCTGTTTCTACAGCAGTGACATTCTTAATGTCTTCTTAAATGCCATATGTCCTGATGAAGGGAGATCATGATTCTCGAATAAAATCTTAGTTCTGATTTCCCCACTCGGTATACATAACTTATTCTTGTAGTAGAGAAGATTTACTTTTCGTTCAAAGGGAAGTTCCGGATTCAGGTAAGCAGCTGAAAATTCGTTGTCCTTCTTATATCCATCAGTGAATGCGCGCATATCCTTCTTGGATATTTCACAAATAAGAGATAAAGAGTTCAACGGGTTGGTTCTGGAGACTGCTTCATCTAATAGAGAGAGGTTACTAGCCAGCGGATCTTCAACATGCTTAGGATATCTTGAGAGAGCATCTGCAACTATGTTGGATTTTCCTTTGATTGGTTCGAAAGTGAAATCAAACTCAACGATCCTTTCGAGCCATCTTACTTGACGTTGGGAAAGATTTGGCTGTGTTTGCAGATACTTCAGTGGAAAATGATCTGTACGCACTTTGAAGCGTTGTCCATGTAAGTAGACTCTCCAAACTCTTAACGTGTCTACGACTGCAAGAAGTTCTCGCTCGTGGGCGGCGTAGCGTTGCTCGGTTGGATTCAAGGTTCTTGAACGAAATGCAACAGGTCGGGCAATACCGTTTTCTACTTGTTCCAATACTGCTCCTAGAGCATACTGAGATGCGTCAGTGGTTACGATGATAGGCAGTTTTGGGTCAAAATGACGGAGCACTGGTGTACTTGAAACTGCATCTTTCAGATTTTTGAAGGCATTTTCTTAATCCCCTCCCCACTTGAATGGGTTATTTCCACACAGAGCGGTTAGTGGTTTTGATATTTCGGAGCAGTTCTTAATAAATCGTCGGTAGTAATTAACAAGTCCAAGAAAAGCTTGAACATCGGTCTTATTCTTCGGTGTTTCCCAATTTGTGATGGCTTTCACTTTTTGTTTCTCTACTGATATTTCTTCGGGTGTAACCACATGCCCGAGGTATTCAACCTCCTTCTTTAGAAATTCACACTTTGAAAGCTTCCCATACAGCTTGTGTGCACGAAGTTGGTCGAATACTTTTCTAATGTGTTCTACATGCTCCTTTACAGTTTTGCTGTAAATAAGAATGTCGTCGAGATATACCAGGACAAATTTATCCAAATGATCCTTCAGTACATTGTTCATTAAGCTCATGAAGCTTGCGGGTGCGTTGGTGAGGCCGAAAGGTAGGACAAGAAACTCAAAATGACCATATCTAGTTCTGAAAGCGGTCAGTGGAATGGAGGTATCAGAGAGTCGAATTTGGTGGTAGCCCCACCTTAAATCGATTTTCGAAAATACTTTTGCGCCACGGAGTTGGTCAAAAATATCATCAATCCTTGGAATAGGATAACTATTTTTGATGGTCAACTTATTGAGGGCTCGGTAATCAATGCAAAGTCTTAGGCTCCCATCCTTCTTTGCTGCGAAAAGAACAGGGGCACCCCAAGGGCTTGAACTAGGTCGAATAAAACCTTGTTCCAAAGTTCATGGAGTTGCTTCTTTAGCTCTTTCAACTCTTTATCTGACATTCGATATACGCCTTTCTTCTGAGGTGTTGCTTCAGGGGATAACTCGATATGAAAATCTTGTTCTCGGTGAGGGGGTAATCCTTTTGGTAATTTCTCTGGAAATAGGTCCTTGTACTATTCAAGTAGTTCTTTGAGTTTATGATCATTCGCTGGTTCATAGGTTTCTTCTTTTGAAGGCCGAAGCGCTACAACAAATACAGGTAGCTTCCTTCGTATTGACTTCTTGATTGTGTTCACAGAAATTAACTTCTCGTTCTTCTTAATGTTTGCTTTGATGAAAATGGTTCTGGAATTGTGAACAAAAGATATTTCATTGGTTCGGTGGTTGATATAGGGGTTATATTCGTATAGCCAGTCTTTTCCTAAAATGACGTCATATCCGTATAATGCACATATTGCAAAGCGTCTCTTTTCTCGCAGTTCTTCAATCTGGATATCTACTCCATCTTCTCGGGTTTCCTGGAGCACAGTAATGGAACCGTTGGCCATTTCGGCTTCATAACTAGTGTCAATGGTTGGGATCTTCATGCTTTTGCAGATGGCTTTGGACAAATAACTGATTTCGGAACCGTTATCGAACAGAGCCGTACATTTTCTGCCATTGATGAATACATATGCAAGGAGTAGTCCAACAGAGGGGGTTTCAAATGGTGACGCTAAGCGTGAGGTAAGAAGTTTATGTCTTCCATTGCTCAATATTTTTCTTGGGTACGATGTTTATCTGCAGATTCAATGGGTACGGGGTTTGCTGGCTTAGTCAATGGTTGCGTTTCGATGGAATTCAGTGGGGTGCAATGGTGGTCCGGTGGAACTGACGTGGGTTCTTCAGATGACCCTGGAGTCAGTTCCTCTGGGAGTTTTTTGGGCACTGTTTATCGCGTGCCATGTGTCCAGGTTGTCGACAGCGGAAACAGAGTCCCAACTTTCGACAGTTCTCGCGCTCTTCCTTGGTTAACTTCTTCAGCTTCATATTTCCAATATCCATGGGTACCGGTCCTTGAGATGATCCAGAGCCGCCAGGTTGTCTGCCAAATCGCGCCTGTCCACCCCTTCGGAAAGCAGATTCCACCCGCTCAGCGTCTTTCATTGCATTAGTCAAAGATTTGTACTCATTGGTGCAAAGCTCTTTCCAGATGTAACTTTTCAAGCCTCTGGTATATCTGTCGATTTGCTCTTCCATACTGATGTTGGGGATTTCAAGCACAATCTTGAGGAAGTCTTCATTGAACTGTTGAACATCTTTGTACTGCTTCCACTTGCTTAGTTTGTCCCGAGCAAGTTTCTCTTTGTTGACAATAGTAAATCGTTTCTGAAGATGTTCAAAGAGTTCCTCAAGGGTTTGCAGCTCCAGTCCATTTCTTTGCTGGGCGAGATACCACTCATGAGCAGCTCCACTGATGTAACTAAGCGCGATCGTTAATGCTTTGTCGTCGGGGGTTCCATCAAGATAATTGCGAATATGAGTGATCCAACTGTCAATGTTTTGCTTTCCAGTGAACGTTGGGGGCTTGTTGATCTTTGGATTCGTGGCTGGGCTTCCTTATTGGCTAGGACACTGAGTGAGGTCTCGAGAGCGGATATCTTCGTTTGCGCTTCTTGCTTCAACAATTCCATCTGAGCCCGTGTTTCGTCAAGCGCGCGAGCCATGCTTTGGATCATTTGGCCTGCACGCACCTGTGGGGTGTGCCTGGGTTGCCTTGAGGGGTCGTCATGGTATAAGCTGCGCGAACGGAGAACCTTTGAAATTAGCTCAAATCGGGGGGTTGCCCAAATAAATTGTCTAATTTTTCGAAAAGTGCAAATCAAGCCTCGCGCTGGGACTTTTAAAAAATTGCAATTTGCAGGTTGCAGACAAGCAGTGCCGCGCGCCTGGCCTAGTGGGTAGGCGGCGCCGGTGCAATTTCAGAGGTTCTAGGTTCGATTCCCTTCGCTGTAAGTTGCAATTGCAGCCGGAGTGGTTCAATTAAGGTTTCTTCAGTTCAATTACAAAGCGTCAAGCGACTGGGAAGATAGTAAGCCCTGTACGGCGACTTCTCCCTTGACAATGCTAAGTAATACGAACGTAGCGGAAACTGGAACACAACCACAAACGGTAGCTTAAAGGGTAGAACAACCGATTCTTGGAAACTTTTGTCAACACAAGGTGTTTACGTTATAATTTACTTGAAATAACGCTGTTGACGTCGGTTTTCCTTGTTGACAGCTGCTTGGTGCTTGCGTCCACCTCGGTGATCCTCGTAATGCTTCCAATTATTGAACGAGAGTATACCACATTCGTAGCAGCCCGGTGGGGAGCGCTTGTTCTGGAGCTTGTTGCGGTGTCGGCTACCAGACAAATGTTCGCGAAGTTGCACTCGGCTATTGAAACGGAGTTCACAGTCGTCACACCTGGGGGTCTTCAAGCGACGTCGAAGGTTACGTACACGCCGTCGCTTGATTCGATCGGTGGCCACGCGAAGGATATGGATATTAGCCGCGTCGTCTATGCGGAGCAGATGACGTGGAGTACCCTCGGTAGCCTCGGTAACCGATCGGTTCCTTGAAATCGGATTGCTGTCAACAGGATCGGGTTGTTGACAAGCTGGTGACGACGGTGGTGACGGTGTGTATGAAGGTGGTGTACTCGGTTCCAAGGTGGACACGGCAGCGGAAACAGGGGTTTCGGTGGTGTTGACAGGGGGTGGCGGCGGTGGCGGCGATGACGGCGGTTCGGTGGATATTTCCGTGTTCGTATAGAACGACGGCGATGACGGCGGTGCTTGGGATCGGCGTATTGAGCTCACTGGAAACACCCAAATTGGGTCAGAAATCAACAGTCAGTAAAGAGCTGGACGTCTGTGGCTCATCCAAACCTAGGGAATTTTGTATAGCAAAATCCACTAGGGCTGGATGTTCACTCAGTTTCAAATGAGCGCAATACTTACTTGCGATGCTACCAATGTTAGCACACTGGGTCTGAGGTTGAGAACGTGAACGATGGTGACTGCCGAGGAGAGTTCGGGCAGTCGACCAGGGTTTATATGGAGAATCGGAGCTTCGAAAATAAGGTCGCTAACGCAGATTTCTAGAATATCCCTCAAACTAATGTGTCTATGAGTACTGGCCCTTGCGTCGGAATTAGTGTAGAAACTGTGCGTAGAAATCGACAGTGGAGTCGTCTAGAAGCTTCTAGAAGTTCCTGAAACGTGTCCATTTGTAGAAGTTCCAGCAAGGCACCGAAACTATGAAGTCAGTCATGACGTCAACTGACGAGGCAGACATCACACGTGACATGTCTTGGTAACATTATGACAACTAATGTCAAACAAAGACTCTGAGGATCATTAGGGTATCAAATCGGATCGCTAGATCACGGGAAATTCAAAGAAAGCATCAAAACATTAAATGACTAACTAAAAGCGTAGCAATATAACAAATTCAAATAAAAACATGACCAGAATTAACGAAATCCTAACAATATGTGTGGTGAGGAACAAAAAAATGGGTAGAATGAGCACGCAGAATGCATGGCCGGGCTAGCTGTCGGGTAGCGAAGGTGATCGCCAGCGAAGTCTCGAGGAAGCCGCCGCCAGGTTGTGGGGGTGCATCGCGCGGGTTGCATCGCGCGGCGATGATGTGGGCGCGCGCGGCGATGATGAGAGCGCGCGCGGCGACGCGGGCACGGCGGGATGTCGCAAGCGGCGCGGAAAAAGGGAGAGTTGGTGGCGCGCTCCGGCGGCTCCAGCGGCAAGTACGGCTACGGCGGAGCCGGCGACGCTGCACAGCGACTGTAAACTGGTGGGAGGGGGCGCCACCTGCGCCACAATTCGGCGCGCGCGCGTCAGGCGCACGGTGCGGCACCATCAGCAGGCGGCAGCGCGCGCCGCCACAGGCGCCGCCGTGAGAACACGTCACGTGCACGGAACGAGCGCCACACGTCTCGCGCGCCAATCAGCGCGCTACGAGCCACGATTCCCTGATCCGCGGCGCGCGCTGCCTTCTCGGCGCGCCCGCCGCCGCATAACGTCATTGCCGCGCCGTTGCATGGCCGCGGCGTCCAACCGCCCGCCCGTGCGTTCAACGTCAACGTCCTCCTCGTCGCCGCTCGCCATGCTGCCGGCGCCACGATTGCCGCCGCCTGCTGAGGGGCCTCATCCGCTGCTTGGGCCGCCACCCCCAGTTCTGGCCTGCACCAGTTTTCTCGACAAGCCCTCCGTACCGCCGCTGTCCACCGTCCCCTCCTCGCGTCCTGTCTCTTCCTTCTCGCTCCCAGACATGAATGCCTCCTCCGACTCCGACTCCGGGCTATTAATGCGAAGACGCCTCTGGGATGAAGGCCACCGGAGCGCAACGCGGAGCAAAACTAACGAGGGTAAACGTTTTAGAGCGCGTGAAACGTGGATATGATACAAATGCTCGAGCTTGCCATACAAGTGCAGGAGCTTTTGATCCACTGCTCCGACTGGCGCTACGCTCCGTGGTATGCGACGCACACTGGCACAGTGCACAGTATGTACTGCTCGTTGGTAGGCCTTCGCGCTGCTCTTTTGTCGAGATCTCCCTCGTAAAGCTGGTAATAAAAAGACAGCGACGCAGAAGATCGTAATTCATCCGTAAGAGGTATCGGAAGTGGCTATACGTATTTTAGGTACTCATTTTATCTTGGTAATATGGAGAGCACTACTACATCAGATACGACATCTAGCTCTAACACCGATGATGACATTCATCATTTCATGTTGTACACTATGTACGTCGTTACAATTCTCCTGCGAGAAATACAGCGGCAAAAAACGAAGCGTAAACCAACCCTATTCCCGTGTGTTAAGGAGTCTTTTGAAGATCTTACCCGTTATTACTCAGATAAGGATTTTTTTGGAGCCTTTCGAATGTCTCGACAAAGCTTCAATCGTTTGTGTCACCACATAACAAAAAGCTCTTTCATTAGCGAAAGATCACCACTTGACACGAAAAGTATTCCGGCAAAAGTGCGCGTGGCCATAAGAGTTCGTGTAATGGCGGGTGCCAGTATACACGATCTCACACTTGCGTACAAGATTAGTAAGACAAGCGTAAACCGATGTTTTAAGTCGTTTATTGCGGCCGTCGTGGAAACAATGGATATGCCAGGTATACCAGACACAAAAGAAGAGCTAGAGAGACTGAGCATGGGGTTTAAAACATCGCGGCGGTTTCCTAATCCACTCTCTGGGTGTATTGGCGCTCTCGATGGATTTGTATGCGGATCAAAAAACCCCGTCGTATGAAAACCCCAGCAGCTTTTCTGTCGCAAGGGCTTCTTTTCCATTCCTGTTCAGGCTGTAGTGGATGCCGCTATAGATTTTGGATTTCTCGGCGTTGGCGGTTGGTTCTACGAACGACGCATTGGCATTTGTTATTTCTCCTCTTGCAAAACTTTTGGATGCTGGTAAGGTTTTATTCGGATATTATGTAGTCGGCGACAATGCCTACACTTTGTCAAATTGGCTATTACCTCCATTCCCGGGCAAAGATTTGCAACCATTTCAAGACGCTACGAACTTCTTTTTATCGTCTATGCGTATACATGTAGAACAAGCCTTCGGTATTCTAAAGAGACGTTGGCGAGTGTTTTACAATGCGGAGCTTAACTATAGTGTCGATGACTGCGTTACTATTATTGCTGCCGGAATGCTGCTGCACAACTTTTGCATTGACAACGAGGGTATGGCAGAATATGTGTATGAACCTGACGATCTAAGCGCGTTGCAGAGAGAGTCCTCTGCCTGGCATAAACTGGTTAACGATAGACTACATGAGAATGGCGGTGATGCATCTACTTTAGATCGAGGGTTTATTCGAGATCTCCTACAAGAGGTTTTGAAGTTTTTGGGACTTCTTCGTCCACGAGTGCAGTAGCTCAACCACGCCGTGTAGCATTCACGCTCCTTTCCATCGGTGCAATGATGCACCATCTCGAATAGGATCAAAACCGATAAACAAATGCTTGCGATCACCGCAGGCACGCAGAATTTGCCCTAATGTAGCTGCATCATATAGGCCGACGACGGAGCCAAGAACAGGTCCACGGTGGCCTGCATCAACGGTATACCAGTTCAACTTTTTACTGACAGCAAAAAGTTGTTTGATGTTATCTCGAAAGGATCGAGACGTCAGAAAAGCGCATGATGCTCGACATTGCGGCGGCAAGGAAGTTTTAAATCACATCTTATCTCTGACATTGGTTTTGTTCGCAGCTCATTGAACATCGCCGACGGTTTGACAAAGAGGATGCAACAGGCTGCGCTACGCAATTTACTGTCCTCTGGAATATTGGCAATAACTGCTGAACAGTGGATTGTTCGGGGCTGAACTACCCTTTTTACTTCGACAAGTATAACTCACGCACTTCTGCTACATACAACCCTTCCGCGTCATCCCCACCACAGGCTGCTAACGCCGCCCGTGACAACTGTAGAACGTTGGCCTCCTCCACGTCTACAATTTCTCTGGCTCCCCCATCAACCATTATGCAATGGTCCACTTCGTTCTGGACCCTTACACGAACCAAGTACACCCCCCTTCTCTACATCCTAGCCAGCACAGCTTGTCCTGGATGTACATTGGATCTCGAATGCGGCGCATTACTCAAATGCACATTAACCTCCTGTAGTGTGCGTTGCACGTTGCCAATCGACCGGAACCGTCGCTTCGTCTTTCTAATATGAGCCTCCAACTTCCTGGCTATATCTTCACTAGCCACTCTCGCGACGGCGTTCACAACTGCGTACACCAAACAACCCCCCCTCGCGTCGTCCTATCTTCTCTTGGAGCCCTTTTTCAAATGTTTCTTGGCTGCAGCACTTTTCCCCGCTGATCAGGACCTACAGATGATAAACTAAATCCCGGGTTCTTCTACACCACTCCCATATCTTGTTTTTAAGGATTGCCCCTGCCCGCCTCCTGTTGCCAGGATGGATACGGCCTTCGTGGTAATGGGACTGGCTTTGATTTCGCAAGATCCGTTTCTGGCATTACTACGAATTCCCATTCTGCCATTGCTTGGTCTGCAGACTTGAAATGTCGATGCCGAACATCGATTCACTTCCGTTCTGTCAACTCGACATCGCCACAAAACATCCCTTCTCAACGTTTTTCTTCGTCTTGTGCCATCCCACGCCATGACTTTCTCGACACCCCACCGCCCCCCCCCTACCACCGCATTCTTCTCAGCGCTGCGCGGCCCTTTTTCCCGACACACCCTTTCGGGTGCCTTGTGCCCACGTTTTCCCTCACTGTAACGCGCATTGTCGTGGGCTGCCCGCTCTCGCCTGTCGCCGCTTGAGCTCTGTTGTGGCTGATCTGGACCTTTTCGCATGGTGTAAAATGGGACGCGATCGTCACTCCAAGGAGTCTAGTCGGTGCCACATTTGGGGTCCAGCCAGAACAACCTACGACAGCCACCAAACAGCCTTCTTTTCGCCCTTACTCCCTCTTATTTGGTCAGACTCATCCGTGCAACCCACTGAAATATCGCAAACGTGATCACTGTGCGCTTCGGTCGTAGCGCCAAGATGGTGGAGTGAAAGGTGTGGAGTTCGATGCCTCCGGTTTACTCTGGACGCGTTAAGTACGCCACAGCTCGTGAACGAGCACGGCTTGAGCTCCACCAAAATCTACAGTGCCACCCAGAAATGCGTCTCTAAGTGGCGTGGACGCATAGAGGCGGGGCATGCCTCGCGATGTGCGTGGGTGGCGCTCAATCTAAACTACTAAAGTGACGTTCGCGTTCGCTGCTTGTCCGTCCTTTACCAGTTGAGGGAGGGAGTGTCAATTTGACTGTCATCCCTGTGGACGACAGCAGTGTACGAGCTCAACTGGGAGCTCACAAACCTCAGGCTTGTAAGCTCCCAAAAGGACACACATATAGCGAACGCTTGGACGCTGCATGAGCAAGGAGAGAGAGGGAGGCAGTTTTGGATTGAAGTTTACAATAAAGTTAGACTTCTTGGGCGCGAAGAGACGCACCCCTCCGAACTACTCCCACTTTTCTTCTGTCTTGATTGTACAAAACACTCGCAGCAAAGCGCTTACGTGCGTTACACGACAGAAATGGCGGCGTGGGGCGGGGCGGCTTACGGCGGGGCGGCTTGCGGCGGGGCGGCTCGGGACGGCGCTGTCGGCGCTAGGTCATGCGCGCGCAGGCGCGCTGGCCACGGCGCGTGGCGCTGCCGCTCTCCTTGCCGGCACGGCGCGGCCCGGCCAGCGCATATCGGCTGCGCGACGGCTGTGGGTTGGCGGGGCGCGTCACCCGCGCACAAGTGTGTCGCGCGCGCGGCGCGCAGGTGCACCAGGTCGTGGCGCCCCTGCCGGCGCGCGCCACACGCGGCTGCGGATCGTCGCAAACGTCTTGGCGGCGCGCCTCCGAGCAAACCGCCGCGACGGCCGCGGCTTACACGGCCCCCGCGCGCCCCGCTCGGCGCGCGTCCGTCTGCTTGCGGGCGTCGCGCTATGGCGGCAAGCTGCTTTACGGCGCCGTGAACGGCATGACATGGCGCGTTGATGCGTGCGCGCCTGTGCGAAAGCGCGTCACGGCGGGGGTTACGGAGCAAGTGCGAGCGCGCTCGCAGGACTGCGCACAGCGCTCCACCGAGCAGCACACGTTCCAGTCCAGCAGCTGCGGCATGAGCGCCTCCTGCTCGTTGAGTTCGCGCGGCGTGATCATACGCGGGCATGAGCGGCATGATGCCGCCCACGCGCGTTTAGAAGCCGTTTGAAAACACCTCGTTGTCGACCCGTCTGATGGCCAGCGCTGGTGCTGGCCAACCGGCACCAACGCGGTGCAGAACAGCCGGTGCACGTTCATGGCGTTCACCTCCAGCGTCGCGCCCTTGCGCTGCCAGCACTGCAGCAGCTCTGGCGCCAAGACGAACGCCGACATGTAGCAGTTGCAGAACTGCACCAGTCGCGAGATGTAGAATTACAAGAGCAAACGGCTGCCGGCAGTACGCGAAGAACGCGTGGTACCTCTTGCTGCCTGACTGCAGCGCCGCTGTTGCGCCGTGCTTGCTCTGGGCTTCGCTCAGCGCCTGCAGGGGGTCGCCAACGGCCGACACCACGTACGCCTCGTTTCATTCGTGCGCCAATTGGTCTGGCTTTTGCTTTATAGAGCTTATCGAGCTCATCATGCGCGCAATCAACGCACTGTAAATGATGCAGCTTTTACTTCTGCTGCTACCGCGGCGGCGCGGCGGTGCACAGCTGCTCTGCCGATGGCACGGGCTTGGGCGAGAAGGAGGCCGGTGAGTGTTTGGGTGGGCACGGCAGCCACCGATCTTGCGCGCTAGAGGCGGCCAAGTAGGGCTTGAAGGGCTGCAGCAAGAGTTGCGGCCAGTGGCAGGGCCTTGGCGGGTGGACGTGGGTGCACATCGGTGACTGGGGGATGCAGAAGCGCGGCGACGGCGAGCAGCGTGGCGTATGCCAGCGCGCGGATGAGAAGCACGCTGACGACGCCAGTGAGAGCTGGATGATAAACAAGATGGCCGAGGTAGGCGTATTGGCGCGCGACGGCGATCGGTGGAGCAACGCGACGCTGTTTCCTTGCAGGAGACAGCATCATAGTGCAAAAATATTCTGCACACGTTGCGATCCTTGGTTTCTGCAGTATTCTTGGGCACACGAGAGTTTCAAACTCTCGTGTGTAGCATGCAGTTTGCATTTCTCGTGTGCACAAGAACGAACCATAACGGCGAAGCAAAATGTTTTAGAAGTGCAAACAAAGTCCTCGAGGAGGCAATCTGGAAGTAGTGTAGTGGTAGTCGTTGCGCAGCATTCAGCGTCGTTGCTGTCAGTTGCTGACAGTGGTGACTAGTGGTAACTAGAATTCTTTACCGTAACCACTCGTGGTATCCGTGTTCTTCCGCTCTGCCGTGATCACGAGAAGGGCTCTATTGAAGCTGTAACGGTAAAACCTTCTGTTTCTGCTTTTTCCTACAAAGTATACAAACTGCGCTTTGAACCCTCAGCAATAAACGCAATATTCAAACAAAAGAATTAAAGCACGACGGCCTATCTCAATACCAACGTCCAAACCAACCACCAAAGCAAAAGAATCACGCCCAGTAGCTGGTAGATTTACCGTACTACCCACGTTTTGGGTAGCAAAAAAGCACCGGTACGACACCAAACCGTCGCGGAGTGCAAACTAACCGAAGGAAAGATAGAACAATACAGCTTCATGAAACGGGGCAGTAGAAGGTTGATAGTCGAGAAACAAAGACCGTGCTAAAAAAGACGTGTGGATCCCAAATCACAGGTTTGATGACCGAAATAGAAAGACATAAGAGAGAGTTTTAGGACTTACTCAGAGAAAACGTAGTCTTTTCTCGTTTAATTGCGACCAAAGTTACAACTCGGGATATATTATAGACACTAGGATGTGCTGTTGGTTATGTAAGCCTATAGAGATGATGGTTGTAATTGGGCTTGGATTGACTTGGTTGGTGGACCCAAAGCCAGTTCTATCCCTTTTATACTACTAATAAATAGAGCGGAGAGGACCGCATAATAATTTAGTAGCCACGTAATAGGCCATGTAATATCTAGTCATAATAATACAATATATATCGTGAGATGCATTCCTCTCATAGTCATAATAATATTTTATACTCATTCCTTTTCGGTGAAACCAAAGTACTTCCTACATTTCTCTCTATAAATTCCATCATAAAATCAATTCCAATATAAATATCGTAATAAAGCAAATATAAAATCCAAAGCAAAATACCTTAATCAAAAGTGATACAATTATTTTCAGAGGGTTCGGGAGATTTCGGAGGGGGTGCATTGCGATCGAATTTCGGATTCAGAGGGTGGTATAAGCATTTCGATGCTTCATAAGCCGAACGTCCAGTTTCATGGCATCGATGAAACTTCGAGGTCTTCTTCAAATGTTTAAAGTCTTCTTTAAGTAAACACCGTGGAACAGGAGGCGACATAATTCAAAACAAAATATAATTGAGACGAATAACAAAAAATTGTATAGACGACCTTAGTGGTAGCGGCAAGATCGGGGATGCAGGGAACGATGCTTGCGATCAGGGCCCATAACTATAGAGATGATGGTTGTAATTGGGCTTGGATTGACTTGGTTGGTGACCCAGAGCCAGTTCTATCCCTTTTATACTACTAATAAATAGAGCGGAGAGGACCGCATAATAATTTAGTAGCCACGTAATAGGCCATGTAATATCTAGTCATAATAATACAATATATATCCTGAGATGCATTCCTCTCATAGTCATAATAATATTTCATAAAGCCGCGGTACGGAGTATGTATACTCTTCAGGGGAAGTTGGGATTGTTTCTGCTGACGTATTCTGATATGGCAGAAAAGGATTGTATTACCTCCGTGATTGCCATCGTCATGACTTCTTTGTAAGGCTTTTGGGGATTCTTATGTGTATTTCTCGCATCTATCGTACTGGAATACGTTCTGTGAAGACTTTATTACCGCTTGAAATATATAATCCTTGACTTCTTTTGCATTTCGGGTCATGTTGTCTTTCGGCCAACCTGACAGCTTCAGCTCCCTTTCTTTCTGATAGTAGCTAACTAAGCTTTAGAAATTGCTACTAACGACGACCCTCGCCCCCCAAATGTTCCCTGGCCCGGGTTGTGCTCAAATAGTAAGAGCCGTAAGAGGCCGGCAGCGAGGAAGTTGTTGAAGAGTGTAGTGCAACGCTCATGTATGAGGAATTTCGCTGGACTTGGTCATATTTCCCGTTCACAGGTCTGCCTGGTACACACCACTTTATGACTAGTAGTTACTAGTGGTTACCATCGAGATGGTTTGGACACGTGGGACACGGTGGAGCTGATCGGAGGTTGGCCACTCCACGTGGGCGTTTGCCACAATTAGTGGGATGTTTAGTTAATATTATTTATTAATTCTAGTGAGCACACTACTTAGTGCGACGGCGTCAACGCCGTGGCATCAGTAAAGTTCGCCAACCAGGGCGATCCTACTTCAAGGATCTTGGCTCTAGCCACTCTCACCTTCGGCGGTGCACAACTGCTTATCGGAGGGACTCCCCGTTGTCACGGTGCGGCTATCCACTCTGCGTCCTCGCAGAACCCAGCTTTGGGAGTGTATCACCATCTGTTGTCGTGTTCGACCCTGTATAGGGAATACCCCGGCGATACGCCGTACCTCTCTTACCCCTCTCTCTCTTCTCTCTCTCTTTCCCTTTCCTCACTGTGTGGTATCGTCGCTCTTTCGAGGCTGCTACACTCCAGTGTGAGTCACCCTTCCCAACTCAACTCTCAACGCCCCGTCTTGACGGTTTGGCCCAGGTCTTACACCCGGCTAGTTGTGCCATTCCAGAGAGGCTCTGTTCACTGGGTTGCCCTCAGTAGAGGAAGATCCCGAACATCTTCGTGGTGTTTTCTACTTGCAGGCATTGCACTACAAAGAGGAAGCCGAGGTGGACCTTTCCGTGGATGCCGAGGAGAAGTTTGAAGTAGAAATTGCAGGCTCCGAACTCGTTTTATATCGCCTCCTATCTGGGGAGGCGAAGCAGGCGGTTGACCCTTACGAAGGCGTGCGGTCTCTGCCGCCACTCTTCGTACGGGGCCTGGGCTTCGGGCTCACGCTGTAGGCGCTAGCCCGTCGTTCATCCCTTCGTTCTGCCATATTTGTTCGAGTGCGCGCAGTGGCCCGTGACACCGTTTCCGGCGCCGCTGCTCCTCCTTCGAAAAAGAGAAGGACGGGCGATGATGCCCACGTAGATGATCGCACACCCGCAAACTACCGGAGTTCCGGCGTTCTGCACCCGATCTGAGTACCTTGCTTAGTAAATGTTGCGCCTGATTCCTTCACATCGTGTAATCCAAGTTGCAATAGCAGCAGACATTGCATCGCTCGAGCGTGCGTGCGCTCTTTTGGCTGCAACGCGCAACAGCGCGCGGGCCCTCG
>VCMS01000196.1:0-103372 GCA_022539475.1 Gracilaria domingensis | reverse complement strand
AGGCGTTACCCAGAACGGCCCCGTTCACCAGGGATCTCCTTTGCTGGACCCGTTCCGCTTCTGCGTGCAGATTTCGATATCTCCCACAGCGTACCGCCCGGTCAACTACCTTTCAAAACATGATGCCGTCCCGACGACGTGCCCGCTCCCGATGGCGTTTACCTTATCCCGTATCAAAACACGATCAAACCGGATTCGTCCGCGCCACATGCGTGGGAGATATGTTCCTCTCCCCTTTGTGTGGGCGTCCGTGGAGGTCTGCCGTGGCTGTTACGTGGAACTCCCCCCCTGTCTCACGTATGTGGGTAGTAGGCTCGTGACAAACCCGTTTACGGATGGTGGAGCGTTGTCCTCACGGAGTGGGCGGCGCGAACAGCGGTGTATCTCCTCAACGAGGTATATGACCAGTATCGACTGTGGTTCATTCCCCCGCGCTTGCGGCAACTCATCCGAGCTTGGATCTCACTATCCCGCTTGGCGGTAATGGAAACTTCTCGGAAGTCATGTGCCTCTTGCGAGTGATTGATGGAGTCGACTGGAACCAGGTTCCTCGTTCGCAGAGCGCGCGCGACGAAGGCGATCTTGCCATTGACCGGTCTCCGGGTCGCAGGTCCCCACTGTCGGGTGATTACATCTACTACGACCCCTGGACACGGGTGCCGATTACCAACGCCGAGGCGGAACTTCTTCGGAATGCCGAGCGAGTCATCCCTCCGGGGCACCCAACGGGTTTCATCATGACTGATGAGTTCTTTCACCCTGTCGGGGATCAAAACATCATGGTTGATGACGCTCCCGATGACGGTGACGACTATGGCGATGACAACTTCGCAGCAGCTCCGGTGGAGGGGGCAGTACCTGCTTCAGCAGTGCCAGGTCCCCAAGCGGGTGTCGACGCGATCTTCCCGACTCCGGTGAATGTTCCCTCTGCGCCTCTAGCGGCTCCTGGGCCCGTAGTGGCTCCTGTTCCTACGCCTGTGGCGGTTCCGACTCCAGCGGAGAATGTTGCTTCGCCTGCGATGGCGGCGTCGGCTACGCCGAACGAAGCCGCGAACGCGGGACTTACCGACGAAGCACGGGCTGCCGTGATAGCTCAATTCCTCAGCGAGGCTGGTATCTCCGACTCGACATCTGGCGACGTCTCGCAGATGCGCGACGCGCTAATTGCGCAGCTTGCGAACGCTGGAGACCAGCAGGAATCCGAGTAACTCGTGCAGCTTCTCCTCTAGGGAGTCCTTCCTAGCTGATACCCAATAACTTGGCCGTTGTGTGCTCGACTAGCGAGCCACAACATAGTAACATTGACCAGTAAACTGTGAACTTCTCTTGATCTCAAGACTTCTTCCCTTCTTCCAAGGTGTATACTTCTTAACTTCTCCCTTCCGGGGTGATCTTCCTCTTACGAGTGCTTCTTCCTCTTACGAGTTCATCTTCCTCTTACGAGTGCTTCTTCTCTTCTGAGCTTCCTTTTCCTCTTCATAGAGTCTTCTTCCTCTTGCGAGTGCTTCTTAACTTCTCCTCTTCCTGAGGGCGTTACTATTCGAACTTCAACTGTCCTCTCAATAGAGTGTCTCCTCACCACGCGAGTAGCGGTACCGTACTCCTCCGGAGGTTGTCGCAGCGTTCCTCGATTGAGTGTTGTGGTTCGTAGAACCGTTCGTGCGCGGTACGCGATAAGCTTCCGTCTCCAGCGACGTGTGTTAACCGACCATCGCTTGATGTAGATTAGCCGGCAACGCCGTGTTAGTACGACGGTGGTACTGCACGATCTTCGATCGGGGTAGGTGCTCCACGGGTTCGTCCGAGTCCCGCGACGGCGGATAGCCATACCAGCGTACCTGGTACTGAACATACCCCTTCGGGTTCCAACTGTGCCCCACTATGTGGTCGACAACGAACTCTTTCGAGTAAACTCCCCGCTCGAGCTCTTCCTGCGAAGGGTCGTCAGCGTGCCGCGGCGGTGCCGTTACATAGTCACCAGCGGTGCTGTGAGTTTCTCCTGACGCCTTCGGCGGTAAGTGTGTCCTCCGCTGAGTGGTCGCTTCCGGAATCCGGGTCTTCTCAAGCAGCTTCGCCGCTTCGGCGGGTCCGCGAACGGCTAGTTCATGCGGTAGTTCCCGTCCTGACGGTGAAGGCGAACGCGGAGGCGGATTGTTCACCACGGCACGTGCCGGTTCACGTGACGGCGCGCGACGGTTCGTGGTGGCAGCGCTGCCACGAGCTGTGATTGGCCCATTGTGTGGCGCGCGCTGCGCACCCCAAGATTTGTGGTGCGCAAGCGCTCCTGCAGCTGCAGTGTGCGTTTTCCCTAAATCAGGGCTGTAATCCGTATCTCCAACGAGCGGTGCGCCGTCATGACTTAGCGAAACGTCATGACGTGCGACTTGCGACTTCCCCACGGCTGGGTGCAACGGTGCACTACCATTACCCGAACCGGGGTGCTTGATCTTCGCTTCAGCGAGCGTCTTCTCTTCTTTCTGCTCTGCAGTGTCAACGATACCGGGATCTGCCGTGACTACCCTACAGCGCGCCTGCGAAGGCGGTTTGCGGCGGTCGTCAGCGGCGGAATGCGGCGACTGCGCGTCCGGAATACTCCGTGATACAGTATCCAGCTTCGCTGTAGCCTTGCTCTGCCGAGAAGTCGGGTGTTCTTGATCAACTTCCGGCCTTGCCGTGGAAACTTCGCGAACGAGAGCATGCTCCGCGTCCTGCGTCCGTGCGACGATGGGCGCGTGTTCCTGTGACAATTCCCCAGATGGGTGAGCAATACCAGTATCCTGGGACAACCTTGAGTCCGTTCGTTGCGTGCGGTGTCCTTCCTGAAGGTCGCGATCCTTCGTGGAAGGTTGTGTATCCTCCGCAGAGTTCTGCGCGACAGCGGCCGACTGCGGCGCGTCCTTCGCGACTTCAACACGCGACAGCGGGTGATCCTTCCCACTGACAGTGGTGTCCGTAGCAACTACGTCTTCGACGGTGTCCTGAGGCGACTCTGCCTCTGCTTCATTACTTTCCCGTGAATCACGGTGCTGCGACGGTAGCGACACCGGTGACTCACTCTCCGCGACAACGCGTGAATTCCCCTCCCCCTCCTTAGGTGGAGCGTTATGGGGAGCAGTCATCACGTCAGTTGACGGTGTAACAGACGCTGTGAAACGCGATTTCACCAGCGGTGTATGTTCCGATACCTCGGCTTGCGACGATATAATCGGTACATCTGCGAGACCCCGTGTTGGGTGACGGAGCCCCACAGTGGGTGTAGTGTTCTGCGACGAGGTTCCTCGGTTCTCTGTCTGTCCAGCTTCCTGCTGTGTGTCCGAAAGTACTTCCGTGTGAACGGTTGGACCTCTTACCACGCGATCGCGGGAGAAACGCTCATGAGCGTCACCAACTTCCAGTACGACAGTGTCCTTGTTCACGCTGACAACGCGGTACGGACCATCAGCGATGGGTGAAAGCTTGTGGCGCCGCTCCTTTTCAGGGTTGTAGTACTCCTTCCTGACAAAGGCGAGGTTTCCCACTTTCAGTGGCGGTAGTGGTCTCCGTACCCGGGCATCAAAGTTCCGCTTGTAAGCGTGTTGTGCTTTCGCCATTGACGACCTGGCGACAGGTACCATTGCGGATAACCACTGCTTCCATTGCAAGTAGTGATCCCGTATTGACGGTGACGTATCCAGCTTTGCTGATGGTTCAACCGCAACTGGCGGTGGTGTCCGTGAGAGCACGAGCTCAAAGGGCGATAAACCAGTTACTCTGTGAACTTGCGTATTATACGCATACGTCACGGTATCCGTGTAGAGATCCCAAGTTTTCGGGTGTTCAACTGTATAAGCCCGCAACGCGGAGAGCATTGTCCGGTTAAACCGTTCGACTTGCCCATTGCATTGGGGATGATACGTCGTCGTGAAGAGATTCTTCACGTCGAGTATCCGACAGACATCCTGGAAGAAACGTGCAGTAAACTGCGGACCATTATCTGAGAGGAGATTGACCGGGGGACCGTAGACCATAACCCAATGGCGAACGAATGCCTCCGCAACACTGCGTGCTGTAATCGACTTCAACGGAACTGTCCGGACTAGCTTACTGAATCTATCCGTAATAACGAGTAAGAACCGATTTCCTCGGGAAGTACGCAAGAACTCACCGAGTATATCGATGGCAATAAACTCCAACGGCGCCCTTGCGGGGAAAAGAGTTAGTTTCTTCGCATGGCGACGCTGTTTAACTCGCTCGCGAGCACAATGTGTACACGCCTTCACGGTGGTGTAGCAGTCCAACGCTAACGCGGGCCAGTAGAAATCCCGACGCAGTGTCGTGTATAACCGCTTAGCACCCGGATGGGAAGCCATCCGCGAGTGATGCGAGAGATGCAATACCCTTGTTTGTAAGGAGTGAGGAACCACAATCTGTGGGGCAGAACGAACCACTCTGACGAGGTAACCTTGTGTGTTGACCCCGAACGGGATGTTAGCACCACCATTAATTTGGGAGCGTATCCTCGTACAGAACGGGTCAGATTGCTGTTCCCGCACCAGCTCTTCTGGAGTAATGGGGACGAATGTACCGGATTCCGGGTCTTCACGGTCTGCGACGAGCAAATCATCACAGATATCGTCCGACACGATGTCGTAGTCTTCATAACCCTCCTCCATGAGGAAACAGGGGATATCTTCATCCTCGTCATCGACGGGTAAGGCTTCACCTTCCGTTCCTAGACGTGAAAGAGCATCCGCTTGCGCGTTTAAACAACCCTTCTTATAGGTGACCTCGTAGTCAAACTCGGCAAGCCGAAGACGCCAACGCATTAAGCGTCCGGAAGGCTCCGTGACTGACATTAACCAACGCAAGGCGGAATGATCCGTATTGACGGTAAAGTGCACACCCATAAGATATGGTCGTAGAGTCTGCAAAGCCCATACCATGGCGAGACACTCCTTCTCGGATACCGAGTAATTGCGCTCGTGCACGTTGAGTGTACGAGACCAATAGCCAATTGGTTTGCGTTCCCCTTCGGGTGTAGTCTGAAAGAGAGCGCAGCCAATTTGGTAATCGCTCGAATCCGTATCCACGGTGTACGGCAACCCGTTCTTTGGTAACGCTAACACGGGTGCCGTGGTAACAGCCTCTTTAAGAGAGTTGAAGGCCTCCACTTGCGTGGGGGTAAGTGGTCCCAATTTGGGCGGTTGTCCCTTCTTCAGGAGTTCGTTGAGCGGTCCCGCGATCTTTGCGAAGCGAGAAATGAACCGTCTATAAACGTTGCATAGCCCCAGAAAGGAGCGTAGCTCTGTCTGTGTAGTGGGGTGCTTCGCCTCTTTGAGGGACTTCACGCGAGCTTCCTCGATCAGTAACCGTCCTGGACGTATGACATGGCCCAGATACTTCACTGAGTCAGTGAAAAACTCACACTTCCTCAATTTGAGAGTAATTCCAGCATCCCGCAAAGCGGTCATTATCTCTCGAACATGTTCGAGGTGATCGTCCAAACTGTTGGAAAACACGATGATGTCATCGAGGTATACCAAGCAACTCCGCCATTTGAAGCGAGCTAACAAAATGTCCAGAGCACGCTGAAACGTAGCGGGGGCGTTCGTTAGCCCGAACGGCATACGCTTAAAGCGGTATAGTCCTGAATGACAGGTAAACGCGGTCTTGTCACGGTCTTCCGGTCTAACTGGTACTTGCCAGTAACCCCAGTTTGCATCCAAAGTGGAGAACACAGTAGCATCGCCAAGCGAGTCGATATACTCGTCCATACGAGGTATGGGGTACACGTCTTTGACGGTGACATCGTTCAAGCGACGATAGTCGATACAAAAGCGCCAGGACCCATCGGGTTTCGGAGCCAGTACAACTGGAGATGCCCACGGCGACTGAGCCGGTTCTATCACGCCAGCGCGGAGCATTTTGTTGATCTGAAACTCTTCCTCTTCCCGTGCTTTCGGGCCTGCCCTGTAAGGGTGCTGAGCAATCGGCTTGGTCTCCGGCAGGAGGTCAATCCGGTGTTCCGTAGTTGAAACCTCTCCGAGGGAACCATCCCACATTGGTGTAAACTCTCGCAACATGTTGCGCAACTTCTCACGGTGTGAAACCGGTACATGACCGAGATTCAATTCTTCTAACTCCTTGATAGGGTCAATCTTGTCATAACTCGTAGGAACGGTCCTAGCTTCCGAGTCATTCGTGTGTTCAACCGTCTGGGACGGGTCCGACGCAGACGAGCGCGACGATTCTCCCTCCCCCTCCTTAGGGTGAAGCACCCAGTGCGTTCTTCAGCAAGCCCGAGCATCTCGGCGGCAGTCACCTTTGTAGGGATAAGCGCCGTAGGGTGCGGTAAGACAGTACCAATTACTTGGTTCTTCACCAGATACTGGGGCTTCTTGCCAAAGTTGGCCAACATAACCCGAAAGGGGTTTTCGCTGTTGATTTGAACAACTCCGTTCGCCAACGCGACCTGATACTTCTCGTATAACGAGTTCAATGGTTGAACAACCCGCAAACCACGCGGTGCGGCAGTAACATCAACCCAAACCTGGGATTCTGGCGGAATAGAAATTGCACGCGCTACGCGGAGCTTCGGCGACTCCTTCGGAGGTGAGGAATCCTGTAGAGGAGCGGGTAGTGGTACCAGCTTAGCTGACGCTCGGCGTAATGAGCGACGAACAATCGGTACAACCGAACCATCTTCCATTTCCACTTCACGCGCACGCGGTCGTATGGCTTCGACATATCTGTCGCAGAAGTCACACCCTAGAATGACAGGGGCAGCGAGCGTCTTGCAGACGATGAGTTCTACCTGCTCGATGCAGTTACCAATCCTGACAATCAGTGAAACCATTCCAGCCGTTTGTAACGGGTTATTGTTAGCATCTGCCACGTCCATGACGGGTCCAGAGCGGATTCGACAACGGACTTCCGGCGGTAGTAACGACTCAACAATGAAGTTGGGGCCAGCACCTGTATCTAAGACAGAGAGATGACGCACCATATACTGGGTGGATAGGCCAAGGTCAGCAAATATCTTGTAGTTTCGCTTGGCCAGCACCATGACTCGATCCGGGATCCGGTTGTTCCTGAACCGTATCCACGGGCGACGTAACACACCGATGGTGGTAGAGTCCACGTCTAAGACGGTCTGTTTCCTCGAAAGGATTTTGACCTGGGAGCGAGGCGGTGACGCCTCGGGCGCCGTAGACCTCGACTCGGGCGCCTCTCCATTGGAGACTCCCGTACTCAGTTTAACTGAGTTCCATCCGTTCTAACGGGAACGGCGTCCTGTGCAGCAGGCATCTTCACAGATTCCTGTGGAACAGCGACAGAACTACCCGCAACAGCGGTTGCCGCCACGGCTTGAGCCGGTGAAACATTGACCTGGGTCGAACCAGAGTGCAGTAACGCAGCCAATTCTGCAGCAGACACCCTACGGGGGTACTCAGCCTTCGCACGCAGATATGCGGTTACCGGCACTGACGCCTGTTCGGCGGGGGTCAGCGCTTCAAAATTCGCCACAACCGTGGGCATTTCCCTCATCGAGAGGTTGCAGTTCGGAGCTGCATGACCGTGGTTGTAACACGTGAAACAGATCAGGGGTGGTCTTCCGGAACTCCGTGGGTCTTGGAACTTCACCGTTCGCGGGTCTACCCAACCAGGTCGCTGGTAACGACTCCCTGAATAGGGTACTTGAGGACCGCGAACGCGTGGACGGTCTGCGTAAAGCAGCGCATCTTCCGTCTTCGACGAGGCTTCTGAAGTAGAAGGCAACTCCGTAGTCGGAATTGAATCCAGGTCCACCTGTGCGAGATGTAAGTTATCCACATCGTGGCCAGAAAAGTCCTGCGGTAGCAGTGAAGCCGATGACGACCCTCCTTCGAGGTGCAACGCCTTGGTTGAAACCCGGTATCCGGTGCGTGCGCGCAAGGCGTCTCCCTCCGCCTTCGCGTACTGCACTAACTCCAGATAGGTAGTCTTCTTCCGGTCTTCCCGTCGCTGGGCAACCAGAGTGCGAATAGCCGGATTCAATCCGTTGATAAACAGCGTACAGCGCTCGTTTGAGGAGTAAACATTGCCACAACGGTGGAATGCCTTATTCAGGCGTACCGAGTACTCGGTTTCCGACTCCTTCGGGCGTTGTTTCGTCTCCCGCAACGCGGTGATTGCTTCCTCGATAGAGGTATTTGTCGCATAAGAGCGCAACAAGTACTGCACTGCTTCGGGCCAGCAGGTGACCCCTCCTTCAGAGGCGCGAGATGAACCTCTTACAGAGTTATACTGATCTTCAGCGAGTCCACGTAGAAAATACGGTAAGGCAACATAAGCTTGCCCCTCACTCATGCCGAGGATGTCAGCTTCCGCTACAAAGCGTGAAAGAAAGTCAAGCACCAGAATGGGATCCTCCCCAGTGAACAACTGGTTGCGAAAGGTTAAGGACATGCGTTTGATGCAGTCCTTCACCTTACCCGTGCCACGGGGCGTCCGGTTCAGACTTGAATCTTCCAAACGGTAATACCGGTAAGATAACAACCTTTTGAACAAGGGATTCGTCGGCTCCAGTTCCCTCAAACCTGAGTGCTTTCGCCCCCGTTTCCGGGTACCAACAACACCATAGGTGGACGTAGAACTCCGCGAACGCGTAGAACGAGCGCGACGTTCACCGTCACTTGACGAGCTCGATGATAAGGAACCCGCCGAGCGGTTTGAAATACCAGAAGACTGTGACGAATCCGAGTCATACTCGTCGACATTCCTCTTCTTAGAGCGACTCTTCCCGGACTTCCGGTCACGTGTACCACGAGACACTCCCGCAGAGGCGGCAGCAGGGCCGTCATCCTCACGGATGGTGGCCTCTAACGTCTCAAGACGGCCAAGGATCCGAATGAACTTCGTGTTAACCTCCTCGGTGAAACCGGGATATCCTTGAAGAACCTCCAAGAGGGCATTAACATCCTTCCGTAAAATACGTAGATCATCTGATACACCTCCGTTGAGGGCTGCGTCAACCTTCAAACGAAGTGTGTCGACCTCGGAAACGAGTGCTTCATGAGAACTCCTCATGACAGCAGTCTGAGCCTCAAGCACACGAACTTGAGTCTCCAACTCGTTTACGAGCGCATCCTTCGCCGCGACAGCGGGTATAAGACCCTCCAAAGGAGCAGATGAGGGCCCAGCCACTGGGGCGTCAGACGACTTGTCCGGCTGTTTCCGGTTTCCGCGTTTCTTTCCATCACCCTGTAGGGGTTCAGGAACAGACCGCAGACGTGGGGGCAAGCCAGAGCCAACGGAGCGAGACTTCGTAGGGCTCGAGCGCTTGCCCGACACCATCGTCCACGACGAGAAACAACCAGAAAACTGGGAACAGGAAAGCAACCAACAAATTAACCTCGAATGAGTGTAGCGTCCTCACACGAGTGACGATAACCGACAAATCGGACGAACCAACCGTACCAACGGGAACAGCCGTATACGGAATTAGGGCTGACTCGACCAGATTGCTGGGAACGGTAGACAACCCAAACGGGGTGACAACAACCGTACCGACGGGAATCACACACTACGGAAATAGGTAGTGCCACCGGTAGTAAACCGTGTCCAAACAACAACCCAAAATGAGGAAAGCAGTACCAACACGACGTCTGTCGGCAAAGCCTTCCAGTAGAAACTGTGTAGTGTATCTCCACGACCAGATACGAACCGGCAAACCGGAAATTGATCAGAAAACCAACTTGCTGGATCAACGCGACTTCTAGGTCGGGAGACCAATTGTTGTGCAAAACCCAGCGATGGGGAAAGACACGCAAAGGCGGTTCAGACCCTCTCTCAAGAGGCGAGCACAGCAGTAGAGCGCTCCCACAGGTACGACACGGCAATGCCGGGTGTAAGACCGGGGTCGACCCTTCCCAAGTAATGGAGGGAGCGAAGCGGCGAAGAAGAAGCGTCCAGCGGTAGAGAACACACGACACAAGTCGGCAGTAGCGTCACGTGCGTAGCACGCGGTACCCACGAGTGTGGCGATGACACGCGAGAGCGGTAGTAGCCCACGCGAGTGTGCCGAGCCACGAACGGTATGCACCGGTACACCAAGTAGTGCTACCTGTATAACAGGGACAAAAATAAAGAAAACACGCACAAAGTAAACACGCGAAAGCGGTAGTGGTGTTAATGATGCCGCGAGGCGGATGATGAACCCTGCACAAGGTGTCGACTCTCCAGGAGGAGGATATCGGTCACCAAGGGTGAAACATCAGAGCCGAACACTCGGTTGTTCCGTTTACTTCCCCGACAATGGGTGCAGCTCAACCTACTAAGTAGTGTAGAGTGCCAACCCACTGTCAAGCGTTGTAGCGAAAATATCTAGAATAAACATCTAAAATACCCCAACTAATGGGTGCAAACTTCCCACACGTGTGTGACTCACCGGCTAAGCCGTGCGCCTCATAACACTAATTCTAATATTAAGTATACCCAAGAATGGGCTGATCTCACCAGTTACTCATACTGTGTGCCACCACCTCCCGGCATCGCCGTGCATGTTATGAATCGCATCAGCGAAGGAGTCCCGCAATCGCGTTGCACTACAGGGAATTCGTGACATCGGCTCTCGACTCACGAGTCTTCATGTACCGTGAGGAAGAACGTTTTATTATAGTCGCAGTAATCGTTGACGACTGCGCCTTCGCTGCCAGCAGCATGAACCTTCTGACATACTTCAAGGAACGACTCGCCGCGACCTTCGATGTGAAAATTTATGGTGAGCTGAAGTCGTTCATTGGTTGGAGCATCCAACGCTCACCACTCGGAATCAAGGTGACCCAGTACGGGTATGCCGTACAACTATTGAAAACGTTTGGCATGGAACAGTGCAACACCGTGCAGTCCCCTTTCCCGGCCGTAGCGAACTTGTGTCCGGCAAGTGAGGACGAGCAGGTACTCTCTACAACGGATCACGCTAACTATAGGGCTGGAATTGGTGGCCTTCTCTACATGGCTGTATCTACAAGGCCGGATCTCTCTTTCCCGGTTTCGGCTCTTTCGAAGCATCTGCATAATCCTTGCGAGCGCCACTTCGCCCTGTTAATGCGCCTCTTCCAGTACGTGGCTGGTACATTGGACTATGGACTCCACTACCGCGCCAACATTTCGATCGCTCCCGCATCACTTCGTGCGTACGCTGACGTCGATTGGGGGGGATGTATAGAGACTCGCAAGTCTACTACTGGGTACGTAACCGTCGTCAACGACGCACCAATCATGTGGAAATCTAAGCGTCAAACCGTCATTGCTCTCTCGCCTGCAGAAGCGGAGTACGTAGCTCTGTCTACAGGCGCAAAGGACATTACATGGGTCCAAAAGATGTTTTGGGAATTCGCACACCAACAGTCTTGAAGCGAGGAGTTCTGGTATGAGGATACAGAGACCTTACTGGACAGCTCGGCTCCACTTTCACTCATTACGAACCCTCAGATATCTGGTCGCAAGAAGCAAATTGACTTGAAGATAGACCATGTGAGAGATATGTTTGCTGAAAACATTATCAAGTTCTTGTACATCCCAAGGAGTCTACAGATCGCTGACATATTGACAAAGTGTGCGACCCTCGCTGATGGTCAGATTGATGCATCTTGACTCGTTCTGAGAAGAAGTGTTGAGACTACTAACTTCTCTAACTGTTTTACATATTTCTTTTTCTTGTATTCTTATTGCGTCTTACGTTATAAGTCAATTTGTTTATTGCTTATGTGTGATGTGTCTCACAATCCTTCTCCATTTCCATACAAGGGCAGCATTTTTTTTTTCCCTATAGGTGTTTCAAGTGCTGCTCAGGTTTTGGGAGTTTACTGGTGTGAGTTATTCGTTAGCAAGGTGTCTGCGTTTATTGATTTAAACATTTTTGGTTTACATGTCTTTCTCTTTTGTCCGTATTGATTTGTATATCATAGGCGACTTTGTTTACTTTTCTGTTTGTTGTGTCTTACAAATCGTTTTTATTTCTCTAGAAGGTAGTACTTCTTTTTTCCTATTAGAATTTTGGTGTGTTACTTACGTTTTCGAAGTTTAGTAGTGTGAGGTGTTTTGTAGCCAGGTGACTGCGTTTATTGACTTAGATATTGAACTTTGCATTGTGTTTGCAAGTTCTAAAAAAGGCGCTTGTAGAACAGATAACGTTTGTGATCAAGCATCTATCGGCTGTAGAGCAAAACGCCCTTTTGTGGGGATGCACCGAGGTGCTTTTCATAGTTTGTTGATCCGTCATCGGCTTCGACACCTCAGGTTATGAGAGGCTACTGGGGTAGTGCCCTATTTTGGGTTATGCCTAGGAAGGGTAGTATTTCTGCACACGTGTGCCAAGTTGACCCGATAGCGGGTGCGCCGTGGCAAGCCTGCCACGGTTGCACACCTGTAGTGTATTGGCCGGCAGCGCCGGATAGTTAGATATTTTAATTGATATTTTCAAGTGCCGTATATAAGTGGCGGCACTTGCCGCCACTGTACGGGAAGTAAACCTCAACGAGGCCTTTGGCTCTGATCTTCTTGCCGCTTGCGCACGGTCACCAGCCCCATCCTGGGGAATACCGCCGCAATTCCGGGCTGATCAACCAACCTCCGTCTCTGAAGAGTACTAATCCGTCGTCACGGCACTTTTCTTATCTATTTTATTGTTTTCATTTCCGTCTTACGGCTTTCGCTACTCTGCCCTACATTGTAGGTTTGTTTTATTTGTCTCGGGAGTTTTCCCGCTTATCGCGAGTCAGTGCTCCGCAGTGCGGCTCGTTTGTCGATCTTTTGTCGTCCCATACCGTTGGGCTGGATACCCCCACTCGCTGTGGCTCGCCGGAACCATCCGGATACCTACGCCGATTCTACCCCTTTTACCTCCGACTGCACGCCCAGATCGGGGCCACCCGGATTTACACCCGGCTCGTGTTGGCCCTATCGGAGGGTTCTGCCGCTCGACTGCCCTTCACAGGGAGCAGGGCCTGAACACCCTGAGGTGCTCGTCCGCGACGCGGTTTGTTGCTTCCCGTCGAGGGTTTTGCACCACAAACTGGTCTCCCGACCTAGAATCGGCTTTATTGGCCAACAATCGTTGGAGCTGGTTCGTTTGATTAGAGCCCAGATAGTTGGGAATATCCGTTCTTACGGTTCTCTCATTGTCCGTTTTCGGAAGTTGTTTTGGTTGCCCATTGGCCGACTGTGTCGGTGAACGATGTTTTCCCGTCGCAGGAGTGGCGCGCCACGTGCCGCTTCTGTGCCCGGTTCGTCCGGCTTGCCGGCAAGTTTGCCTCCGTTGCCGAAGGACGCACTGGAGGTCCCAGGCAATGGCGACCCGAAACCGGCTTCCCGGGGCCGCCGTTCTGATAACGGGACCCCACCCACTCGTGGGCCAACTGAAACCGCACCTGCGGCTGATGCCGCCGCAGCGGTTGACGTTATGTCGTCGCGGTCCGACGAGTATACCCTCCGTGAATTAGAGGCTCAAGTTCGCATTCTGCAGAACTCCCAGGTGGGCCTCATCCGGGATATTACGAAGCTCCGGCAACGGCTCGATGAAGCCGGTGTCCGGGATGTTTCGAGCGACGTCCGTGTTTTACGGTCTGATGTCAACCAGATTATGGAACACCGACAGGTGTCGGCTGGTCTGCACGAGCAGGCTGCCGCACGCCTGGACCGCCTGGCTACCCGTCTGGAGACGGTCGAGCAAATCATCGTATCTGATGCTGTTGCGCCGGGAGCCCCGGTTTCTGAGGGTTCTCAGCACTCGCGCCGTTCCCGGGATCGTCCGGCAAAGAAGAAGGTCAAGGTTGAGTCTGACTCGTCTTCTTCATCCTCTTCTGATGAGGAGGGCCCCAAAAAGGGATCGTCTACCGACTCTTCGGACAGCGCGGAAGAGCGCTCTCACTATCGTGCATCCCGTTCACGGGCTACTGAAGCCACTTCTGGCGTTGCACGAGGCCGTACAAAAGGACGGAGACACCTCGGATTGAAGGAGTTGAAGCCGACAAACTTACTGTATCGGAAGCTGCTATCTTACCGATATTATCGGCTTGATGACACGACGCCACAGAGGACCCCACGTGGGACTGGCAAAGTGCGAAATCATCTCCGACAAATGGAGCTCACGCTAAAGCCCCACAAGTTCTCTGGGGAAGATCCAATTCTGATCTTGGATTTTCTTAGCCGCTTCGTAGCGGAAGCCGATGTACTTCGGATGAGTGAGGCACAGGCCTACATCGCGCTGCCGTACTTTTTGACGGGTGTAGCCGAAGATCAATTCAATTCGGTTCGTGGGTCGTCTCGCGCCTCCGAAGGAGGAGTTACGTGCTGGCCGGAAGCGGTACAATATCTCCTGCGCTCTTACGCGACAGGCAATGCGATACAAGGTGCCATACTCGCGCTACGAGACACGAAGCAAGGAGCCGAAGAGTCGGAAACCGTTTATTCGACCCGCCTCAATAAGGCTTTCCACAGATGTGGCAACGTGTTCTCCGCAGCCGAGCGGTGTACGATGTTTGTTGATGGACTGGACCGATCAATTCGGACGTTGGTAGCCCATTATCGGGAGAACAAACGCCGGATTACCTATCTGGAACTCGTTCAATTTGCCCAAGCGGAGGGAGATGCAGCTCGAGCACGCACTGGCATCAAGGCGCGCACGCGCCGACTCCTTCATGTAGAAGGCCGAGACTCCTCACTGCCTCATTCGCGAGGTTCTGTTCAAGGGGGTTATGATAACCTGCACCTGTTACAGGACGATGGTTCAATGCCGAGTTCGGAATTGCCGTCGACGACGGAGCAGTCTACAGTGGATGCAGACCCCGCTCTGTACGCCGGACGTCAAGTCCCGGCATTGCCCGTGCCGCACTCTGGCGGATATCGAAGCCAACGCCCTGGATGGAGGGACCCGTATCCTCCTCGACAGGAGCGCCGGCCGCCCAACGCGGATCTTCTTCGTCACCTTATTTGTCATACCTGTTACAGGCCAGGGCACATCGCTCCGAATTGCTTAATGCCCATACGGGATATGGCGAAGATAGTGCCTCAGTATGAGTCGTTGACGCCCGCCGAGCGGGAACGTGTTCCCGACAAATCGTACCTTCGTGCGAAGGCGGAGACTCAGCCTGGAAACCAGGAAACGGTGCCATCGAATGGTGGAACTGTAGCCGCCCCTGCGGAACCGCAACCTCCGCAGATTGGCGGCGACGCTCAGAAAAACTGAGCAAGGGAGCCTCCAGCAATGGAGAGGCGCCCCCAGCGACGGGGTTTAGTGCGCCTGAGGCTGCGAAGCCTCGCTCCCCGGTCACAATCCTTTCGAGGAAACTGGCCACTACAGACGTGGACTCTGAGCACCTTGGTGTCTTGCGTCGCCCGTGGATACGGTCTAAGAACAGCCGGTTCCCGGATAGAGTCCTGGTCATGGCGAAACGTAACTACAAAGTTTACGCCGACCTAGGTGTTTCCGACCAGTACATGGTTCGGCAGTTGTCCGTGCTCGATACAGGAGCTGGGCCAAACTTTTTGGTTGAGTCTATGATTCCGCCGCACTTGCGGTCTCGCGTTCGTGCGGCGCCGCAGATTGATATAGCGGATGCGAACAATCGGCCACTTTCGACTGTGGGAGTAATAGACCTGCTCGTCAGGCTTGGCCGCTACGTGGCGAAGCTCGATTTCTTGGTTTGCAAGCAACTCGCTGCGCCGGTTATCCTCGGCTGCGACTTCTGTGACCGCTTCGTCGATGCAATTCGACCGCGGAAGCGAACCATCGAGATGGAAGATGGGACTACTGTACCGATCGTTCGGCGACCCCTTAGAAGGGCTCTGAAGAAGCAAGTGCCATTGCCTGCTGCGCAGAAGCCTACAGCCGATGAACGGAAGTCTACAAAGCTCCGAGTAGCTCGGCCCATTTCCATCCCGCCTGAATCACAGGTCTGGGTTACTGTGACCTCCCCACAATGTGGCTTACAAACGGTACAACCGTTGCCTGCGTTACAGGAGAAGCATCAGCTTGCCCTCGCTAATGGGATTGTTTTCGTCGAACCCGAGAAGCCTTTTCAGGTGCTGGTTGCGAACTTCAGCCGTTTTTCTCAACGGTTGGTTAGGAGCCAAGTTATTGGTTCGTTGCTTCCGCATCCTGCGGCTATAGTGCCTACTCAGGTTTCTATTGCCGAGGTTCTCGGAATCCTCGAAGCTGAGGAGGGGGAGGCGGAACGGAACAATTCCGAAACGACTGGACCGAACAGTTCGTCGGAAGATGCTACGCCGACTTCGTCGGATGCAAATAACCGCAGCCTGTCGAAGGAGGCAATGCCGACCTCGTCGGACAGTAATGATACGGACCTGAGTGCTGCTGACACGAAGGATAAGGCAGTACAGGAACTGGAGTCTCTGGATCTTGAACATGTCCCAGAGACTCACCGCGATAAATTGCGGCACATGCTTGAGGAGTTCACGCCCATGTGGGATGGCACTCTGGGTAAGATTGGTATTACCGAACATCGGATTGATTTGCTACCGAATACTCGGCCCATTTCACAGCACCCTTACAGGGCAGGACCGACAGCTCGGCAGGAGGAGAAAGCTCAAGTTGAGAAGATGCTCCGCGCTGGAGTTATCGAGCCGGCTCAGTCACCTTGGGCATCGCCGGTGGTGCTCGCGCCCAAAGCTGATGGGTCTTGGCGATTTTGCATCGATTACCGCAAGCTAAACGCGGCTACGGTCAAGGATGTGTATCCTATCCCACGAATGGATGAATGCATCGATTCATTGGGCGACGCGAAAGTGTTCACAACCCTAGACGCGAATTGGGGCTATTGGCAAGTACCCGTGAGGGCTGAGGATCGTGACAAGACAGCCTTCGTTTGTCATGAAGGATTGTACCGATTCAATCGGATGCCCTTTGGGTTAACGAACGCGCCAGCCACTTTTCAACGAGCTGTGGATATTTTGCTAGCCCGCTTTAAGTGGAAGACTTGCCTGGTATACCTGGATGACATCATTGTCTACTCCAGCAACCTGGATGAGCACTTGACCCACGTACGGGATGTGATGCGAGTCCTACGCGATGCAGGCATTACGCTCAAGCTCAAGAAGTGTGAGTTCTTTACCGAAACCGTCAGGTATCTCGGCCATGTTATCCGTCCGGGACGGCTTTCGATTGACGAAGTACGCGTGAAATCCCTCAAAGAGGCTAGGCATCCGAGGACGCAGACGGAACTCCGATCTTTTCTCGGCTTGTGCAATGTGTATCGCCGCTTCATTCCGAACTTCGCGGATATCGCTGCACCTCTGAACGAGCTTCTTCGCAAAGGCCAGCCAGTCGACCTGGAAGAATTTGATGACCGCAAGGTCGCGGCTTTCTCGTCGCTCGTGGACGCGGTGACATCGCCACCTGTTTTATCCCTGCCTAGGGCTGGTCTGCCATATGCAGTAGATACGGATGCGAGCGACTACCAAGTCGGCTGTGCCCTATTCCAGACCACCAATGATGGCGAGCGATTGCCAATTGGGTATTGGTCAAGGAGCCTCAACGTTCACGAGAGGAATTACTCGGTATCCGAGAAGGAGTGCTTGGCAGTTGTCTGGGCGTTACAGACACTGCGGCCCTATCTTATGGGGACCCGCTTCATTGTCCATACCGATCATTCGGCATTACGCTGGCTACTCTCTATAGCAGAGCCATCTGGCCGCTTGATGCGGTGGAGACTTCGCTTGTCGGAATTCGACTTCGAAATCCGTTACAAGAAAGGACTCCTGAACACTCAGGCTGATGCACTGTCCCGCTTGGAAACAGCGGCTGAAGCTGCGCCAGTCGATGATCTGGAGATACCGTGCTTCCTCGTGGAAGACGGCTCGAGCGATGCCGATGAAGAATCGGAAGGATGGGACATCTACGATGCTGTTTTAGCCGTGTCTGACACGCAACCCGAACCGGGCTCTTTCGTACCGATCAAGCCGGAGGAACTCATCCGGGAGCAGCACACCGACCGTTTTTGTACGGAGATTCGTAGTCGCCTAAACGGTGGAGCACAGTTGCCTTTCGTCGAGAACGACCAAGGATTTCTAATCCGAACCGTCGGAAACAGGCCACAGATTGTGGTTCCGCACTCACTTCAGTCACGAGTACTGCATTTGTCGCACTACGCGAAGTTGTCAGCCCACCCTGGTGGCAGGAAGTTGTACTACACCTTACGGAAGGACTTTTACTGGCCAGCAATGGCTTTCGACGCGTATGCCACTGTTCGTGGATGTTCTGACTGCGCGAAGAACCGCGTCAAACTGCGGAAGTACTCCAAGAAGTTGGTACTCTTCCCTGCTAGGGCTCCACTTGAATTCGTGGCAATTGACTTGCTCGGCGAGTTTATCCGCACTCGCCGGGGAAACCGGTTTCTACTTGTGATCACCGACCGTTTTTCTAAACTGGTACGGACTGTGCCTTTGACGAAGGTTACCGCCAGTGCGGTCGCCCAAGCTTTCGTTACACACTGGGTTTTTGTCTACGGACCGCCGATTGACCTGTTATCGGACAATGGACCGCAGTTTACGGCTAAGTTCTTTCAGGACGTTTGCCGCATCTTGCGGATCCAAAACTGGTTTACGACAACATACCACCCCCAGAGTAATGGGCAGGTTGAACGTTTTAACCGCACAATGCTCAATGCATTACGGACATTCGTTGCCGAACATCCGTCGGAGTGGGATCAATACACCGATGCGGTGACATATGCCTACAATACGCAGGTTCATCGCACTACTCAGATCTCGCCGTTCGAGCTTGTGCTATCACGCGTTCCACCTTCGGTGGCTATCGAGCCACAGCCAACTTTGGATAAGTTCCCCTCGCCTCGTCTACACAGGGACGCCTGGAAGGCCTGGCTTAAGAACATCATTCCTACAGTTAGGCAAAACATCGATAAGGCACAAGCCGCGTACAAGCGGAATTTCGACGCACGAATGCGCAGGGATGCCCCTCAGATCAGGGAAGGTAACTACGCCTTCCTACGGAAGGAATACTATAATCCGGAAAAGGAGAAGAGGCATAAGCTCTCTCCTATCGCGGACGGCCCCTACAGGGTTATTTCTATCACCGATACAACGGTTGTCCTCGATATTGAGGGTGAACACGAGCGTTTTTCGCGCGATCGCGTAACGCCTGCGCCACAGCCTGTTCGTCAGGAAAAGCAACCGGAAACGCCGGACAGCGCTACGCCTACTGTGGACCCAGCCGCGACAGCGGGAGAGCGCGCTTCGTTGTCAGTCCTGCCGCATCCTAGCCGCGGACTTGCTGATTTGCCGGCAAAGCCGGAAGCTAACCCGCCAGTCTCGAACGCCGCACATGTCCACACGCGGATAATGGCCCCTCAGGGGATACTCACCACCACCCCCGACGCTCCAACTGAGGAGGGGGAGGAGGAGGTAAGTCGCTCGATCTCGTTGTCGCCGTCGTCGACGGAAGTGCCTTTGCAGGCCTCCGGGCCGCACGCAAGTCGTGGTGAAAGCACGCGGACGCGCGACGTACAGCCGCAGATTCGGAAAGAAGCGAGAAACGCGCAGTCATCGCGGAAGCCTAAAGAGGAACGCACCACTTCGGTGGAGCACGAAGCCGGAGAACCGGAAGAACACCAGGATGTAGCTGCTGCAGAAGTCGCCGCTTCGCCCACGGATAGCACTGTACGGCCGTCACAGACGGAAGGACAAGAGCCTGCCCCAGCTGTGCAGCGTGAGACCGGTACGCCGGAAAAGAGGGTGGTAACCACCGCAGCAGCCACGTCGAATGCGGAAAGTACATGCCCGCCGCAGTCGGAGCCCGGCAGCGGCAGCGCACTCGCGTCAAAAGAAGCCGGAAGACCGGAAAAGAAGCCTGTCCAGAAAGACCGTGTTGTTACGGCAGACCCGATTTCGGGAGATTTTATTGAGGCATCGAGTGATGAAGCCGTTGAAAACACGGAGGCAACCGCCGCAACAGCAGGTCGACATGCCACAGTAGGTGGGCAGCAGCCCAACGCTGCACACGCGCGCACGCTGCGCCAAGTGTCTGGCTTCGCCGGCGATCTGCCTCCAGTGGAGGGTGACAACACACGAGCCGGGCACGTGCCCGCTGTAAGGCTTGCGGCCGCCGGAAACGGAAATTCCGAATTTGAATCGGCAACGCACAGCCGTGCAACGGCGCAGGCCCCACCGCCAGCAATGCTTGGCAAGGCGTCGCCTCGGCACGTGCCACGGCACCACTCGCTGGCACACCGCATTGCGGACCGTTCACCCTCACTTCGGGAGATCTTGCCGGAACGCCGGAAGCTCGCTATTCGAGAACACCGAAGCTCGGTAACAGCCCGACAATACGGGAAGGAAAGCCAGAACTCTGGAAGCCGGAATGACATGGAAACACCATGGTCAAAATGGCTCTCGCCTGGCGTACAGGATGTCTTGCCGTCAGGACGGAAGCCGAAAGTAACCAATGAAGCCCACGACGGGAGAGGTAACAACGACACCTCGAGAGAGGATACATCGACAAAGCCGCATCCTGCGCGGAAGGTCCTCGATGAGGAGTATGTCATTGACCGTCTGATAAGTCACGGCTACGCCCCTGACGGGGAACTACTGTATCGAGTCCGTTGGTACGGCTACGCCTCTTCAGAGGATACGCACGAGCCCATTGAGCACTTGCCTCGCTCGAAGGTCTTGCAGTACCACCGTCGCACACGGACACCGATACCGGCTACGCTGGACAAGGCCCAAGTGGGTTGACCACCCACGTCTCTATTGAGCACAGCCGTCCCAGACGAAATATGCCGCGTCATGCGGACAGTATTGCATTACGCAAGAATATGCCGCGTCAAGCGGATGCAACTTGAAGTTAACTCGAGATCACTCAGCCGCCTCAGGCGGACCAGGCCGCTCTAAGCGGACAGCTTTTCGCTGAACAAACATGCCGCGAAATGCGGAAGCCACTTACAGTGGAGAAGAAGATAAAGAAGAAAGAAGCCAGGACACTGGAAGGAAGACTAAGAAGTTTTATCGCTACAGCCGCTTGTGCGGAAAAGTTACCCCTCTCTTGTGGGCCATTCGCAACAGCCTCAAACGAGGTATTGCCCACTGAGAAGGGGGAGAGCAAGACGAAGAGTTGAGCCAAGCCAGCACGGCTGGAGAAGTTTACCTCTAACTATTGAGTCGCCCCTCATCATCGGGGTCTATTGCGGACTACCGCAGCCCGTCGGGGACCGCGAGCCGGGGAATTACGCGCCGGACGGTCCAGCACCTGGGGTGCCCCCACTACCGGGAGCCTCGGAGAAGCGCTGTGCCGCTATTGCCTGCAACTCCGACTCGTCGGTCACCGTATCGGGAACGGCCACTCCCACGCCTCGAAGGAAGTCGCGAATGACCGCCGCTCGCGGAGTGAGAGAAGAACTGCCGCCCACGGCGGATGCTACATCCTGAGCCCACGGGCCGGTCGGAGCGGGAGCCGCTACAGCGGGCGGGTCAACGATCACGACTTCGTCGTCATCTCCCGTAGCGTCGGGCTCCGAGGCAACCCCCACTGGGCTCCCCTCATCCATGGGACTTCCTCCCTCTGCAGGGTCATCACCGTCATCGTCGACGTATACGAACCCACGCGGGTGCCCTTCCGGGATATATCGCTCCTCTCGGCGGCGACCAGCCGCCTCAGCGGGACCAATTACCTCCCAAATCCATGGGTCAAAGTATACGAAGTCGCCGGCGTTGACGTTCCGTCCGGGGGAACGGTCCGACTGCCGACGGACCCCGTCGGAAACCTGACTAGCAGGCACCTCATTCCAGTCAATCTGGTCAATGACGTCCACCAACGCGGTGGCTTCGCGCGCATTGCGGACCGAGCCGAGCACTTCGGAGAGATCCAACGCTCGGATCGCTTGCCGGATGAGTTCCGGGATGAACCAAACTCGGTATGAGTCATATGCCTCGATGAGGAGGAAAGCCGCAACGCGGACGGTCCATTCTGTTGCCAGGATGCTCCACAGGCCGCGAGGCGGATCATTCATGAAGTACGAGCCTATGTAAGTTAGGCAGGGCGGTAGCTCTACGTGACACCCTCGTGGGACTTCGACCGCAGGCCAGAATGACGGCAGCGGCAGGTATCGCCCAGTATGGGAATGACGCGCAATGCGTTCCACCTCCGTGCACTGGTACGGCACCAGTACCCCGAAGCGGGAACGCCATTTCCTCTCGAAGCGGAGGCCTTCATGAAATTGAGACCGTCCAGGACGGCGAAGGAACCGGAACTCGGCGCGAAGGATCGGCCGCGCCCACAGGATCAACTCCTGCTGCGGCTGAACGGTATCCGAATATCGGTCAATTTCGTCCAACGCGTTGGCTAGATGGTCGCCGTAGCCGACCTCGCCGAAAGTTCGGTAACGTGCCACATCGTACTGGTACTGTGCCGGCACCGGATGTTCGTTCGGAGCTCGGAAGTGTCGCGCGTACCCAATGCGGGCCATCTCATTGCGAGCGAATTGTCTCGTCTCGTTTCGACCTACAAACAGGCAGCTCGGTATAACCGCAACGCGGGCGATCCAGTCCCATGAACGGGTAACGTCAGCAGGAAGCCCACCAGGGAGTTGACCGTCGACAGCGTACGAGTCGACGAGCTCCGTATCCCGAACGGCTTCGGCGTCAAACCAGGGAGCCTGGGCAAAAAGGAAACTATGCCGGTGCGGATCCCGGATGCGTAACGCGCCTGCGGTAGGCCATCCACCCAGCGTAGCTGGCATCTCGGCGTTGAACCAATCCCACACGGGCGCGGGACCAGCCTGGGCTGGAGCGTGATCTTGTCCGGAAGAACCCGGCTGGGAGGCAGCCGCCGACTGCGGGAGAGGAACAGACCGGAACGGCGGGTTCGATACTTGCATGCGTGCCGTCGAGGACGGAGGGCCGTTCGGTGCGTTGGACATCGCGGAGGGGCTCGAGATGACGAGGTTCGCTACTGACACCGGAGGTGTTGGTGGCTCCGAACAGTTCTCGGCAGACCCGTCTTGGGAGACTTCCTTATATACCTCCATCGCGAGGCGTATCGAGCCGACGGAGTCGGTGTCTCAGCCTGAGAAGGGGGAGATGTAGAGCAAAACGCCCTTTTGTGGGGATGCACCGAGGTGCTTTTCATAGTTTGTTGATCCGTCATCGGCTTCGACACCTCAGGTTATGAGAGGCTACTGGGGTAGTGCCCTATTTTGGGTTATGCCTAGGAAGGGTAGTATTTCTGCACACGTGTGCCAAGTTGACCCGATAGCGGGTGCGCCGTGGCAAGCCTGCCACGGTTGCACACCTGTAGTGTATTGGCCGGCAGCGCCGGATAGTTAGATATTTTAATTGATATTTTCAAGTGCCGTATATAAGTGGCGGCACTTGCCGCCACTGTACGGGAAGTAAACCTCAACGAGGCCTTTGGCTCTGATCTTCTTGCCGCTTGCGCACGGTCACCAGCCCCATCCTGGGAAATACCGCCGCAATTCCGGGCTGATCAACCAACCTCCGTCCCTGAGGAGTACTAATCCGTCGTCACGGCACTTTTCTTATCTATTTTATTGTTTTCATTTCCGTCTTACGGCTTTCGCTACTCTGCCCTACATTGTAGGTTTGTTTTATTTGTCTCGGGAGTTTTCCCGCTTATCGCGAGTCAGTGCTCCGCAGTGCGGCTCGTTTGTCGATCTTTTGTCGTCCCATACCGTTGGGCTGGATACCCCCACTCGCTGTGGCTCGCCGGAACCATCCGGATACCTACGCCGATTCTACCCCTTTTACCTCCGACTGCACGCCTAGATCGGGGCCACCCGGATTTACACCCGGCTCGTGTTGGCCCTATCGGAGGGTTTTGCCGCTCGACTGCCCTTCACAGGGAGCAGGGCCTGAACACCCTGAGGTGCTCGTCCGCGACGCGGTTTGTTGCTTCCCGTCGAGGGTTTTGCACCACATCGGCCTTGCTCTTTGGCTTTTTTTGTTTATGTGATTATGTTTGTGGCAACTTTACATAAGGGATGCAAAGTGGTGTAGGAAAAGTTGCGCTTCGCCACGAGCCACGAGGGACGGTGTTACTCGCTGATGACCTCTTGCGAGGCGAGCGCAGAGAATGCGCGCGACGTTTGTGACGGCGTTGCGGGGGCGCACAGTGGCGCCGCATGTTGTAGCGCCTGGCACCAAATAAAATTAACGACCGTTCCAGCGAGTGTCTGACTCGCCGGCAGTCAAGGCGTGCACAATATACCATTGTCGATCCGCTCCGCTCGCCCCGCATCACCGCTTCCTTCAATGCACGTTTTTGTGAGATTTTCCAATTTATGGGAACCTTACAGTATCAAGTTCGCACCTCATCTTCGCGCCTGACAGTTGCTCCTACGTGTCCACCGTGGATTGCTTTACTGCTTCTCTCTAACAGCTTACAGCAAGTACACGTGGTGGTCCATCCAAGACTGACATCTGTCTGTCGCCTTCAAGGACGACCAAAGCTTCTGCGAGGCGCTGCGACAGCGTGTCTTTGATACGACATCTCACGAGCAGCATATTATAAATTCAAACGTGATGGAGGCGCAACGCGCAAAGCGCATGCTATCGCCGCTGTCGTGTCAAAGACGCGGTGCGGCAGTGGCGTAAGCTGTCGAGGAGGAGTTGTAATGCCATCCACGGTTGACACGTAAAGTCCAACTGCCAGGCACGAAGATGAGGTACGAACTTGATGCTGTATGGTTTCCACAAATAGCAAACGGTGGTCAAGGTGAATAAGAGTCTCAACGACACATGGCAGCTCACTGACCTCACGTACCGAACAGGTTGTATTGCCACAATGATCTTCACAATCGCTATGTTCAAGGGTCCACCTTCCCCCTTCAATCTCAGCCCTGCGCTAAAATGCTCAGCTCCAGGATCAATTTGTATCTCATCTTTCTCTTTCTACTCGCCTTTGCCTCTGGCACACGCATCGCGACAACCACAATCCGAGTTCCGCACCAACTCTTCGACTTGACAGACAACACAACACGTAACACCACAGTTCCGTTTACGCTGTACGCACATCTTCCACTTCGTCGCAGTCCCCTTCTCATCATACTTCCCGGTGGCCTCCTTCTCGCCTCCGACTATGAAACTCTCTCATCTGCTTTTGCTTATCGACGATTCATCGTCGCAGTCCCCCAATACGATCAACGTCCACTCCCGAGTTTCACTCCCCAAGTCTTGCTGGCACATATCAACTTCACGACCACACTGAAACAACCGTGTCCACAAAATGGGCAATTCGCATCAGCAGCTCTTGTTCCAAGGTGAGTCTTCATTCCATGTCCGACTATGGCACGCCGCTGACATTGAGTTCGCTCCTTTCTATTGACGAACCAGCTTCCTGTATCACGTGCTCAATCAATCAAACTCGCATTGGATGCTGCGCAAAGCGTTTGTGGATCGCACTGTTGTATTTGGTCATAGTCTTGGCGGACTCGCTGCTCTCCTCCTTGTATCGGGGCAGTGTGAAAATATCTTTGCATCCAACCCGTCACAGCTTCAGTTAAGACTCGCGTGTGAAGGTATGGCGCGCCTACCACCTGGAACGAGAGCAGTTGGTTTGGCGTTATTCGACGGAATGTACGTCAAAGCTGGGAAGCATTCTCTTTTCTTTTCCTTCTGACTTCATCGAGGTTCGCACTGCCACGGTGACATGTCATTCGTCCGGTTGTTATTTCTTACTGACAAAGAATTGTGTTTACCCTCCAAAAGAGCGCGGTTTCCGTTTTTCAGATTCAACATCCCGTCCGATTTCTTTGTCTCGGTTTTGGAAAGTCCGTTTGCTACTGGCGATGCCGACGCTGCTCTGGAATCCAACGGGAAGCTGGTGAAAGCAAACATTTCCGATACCAACCACTTTGGACCGAATGATTTCACCAACGCGAGCATGGCACCTCGATGCGCTTTTCCGCGACCGCTTGAGGCCACGTTCCGTACGGACTTCCGGACACAGCGCAGCGTCATATCGGCCATCGCCACAATCGTGAGCCGAAGTTACCTCGTCTTTTTCAAAGGGAGAAACGAAAGCCTGCTGACACAGCTGCCCATTGTCAATCCGCGAGTAGAGACGTTGACGATTAGCTGACGAAGAGGAGTCTACCCCAGGTCAGGCACCGTTTGCGCAAAGGTTCACGTTTGAAATATCACGTTTTACGCAGTTCCTACGCTTGTGTTTAAACGTGTAAATGTTTTAAAAAAATCTATTCCTCCAGGCTGGCGAGTAGCTTTGCGACGGTAGCCACGAGTGGCTCGCCGTTCGACCTGGCACGAACTATGGCAATAGTACGAAGCGTATGACACGTAACATAATATGATGACGTGTAACAATCTCTCCCAAGCGCTCCACTATGGCCCTTGATCCCCCACAAAATGCAGCCCCTCGCTCCCTTCTTCACCGAACAAATCCGGGCAAACATGTCGCACTTTCTCCGCCAGGTACGCCGCCTCACCGCCCAGCAGCTTGTCCATCTTGAACAGCTGTCGACCATCGCCATCGCGCCAGCTCAGCCCCCATCGCCGACCACCCATCTGGTTCATCCCCTTCTTCTCGGAAGAGCCCGGCATCTTCGCGGCCGCGAGATCCAACGTGACCGTCGTGGCGAGCGAAACATCACGAGACCGCCATATCGAACAGCACGCCCATCCGATTCGATACCGCGCCACGCCGCCGGGCGTTATCTCCCAGGTTTCTCGGCACAGTTGCAGTACAAACAGCCCCAGAAAGGACGCCAGCCACGCAGTGGTCATGCCCACCACCTTTCGGCGTAAGCTAACATCTTGCGACAGCATCATGCGATGTGCAGAGGCTGCAAGGCACACCACCCATATCAGCAACCCCACTGCACAGAAGCGCAGTAGGAACTGGAAGCACGCAAGTGCACAAAGTCGGGGGCGCCGATAGCAACAAAGTGAGCCATCGTCCGTTTCGTGCACGCTGAGCGAACAATAGTGTGGCCGATCACGAAGAAGAGCTGACTGGGTTGCGATGCTCACGGAGCCAGACGAATGGCCAAAATGTTGCACGGCTAGACTTGGTAATAGAAGCTTGGCATTTGTGTGACTCTGCCAGCTTTGAACAAAAAGGTCTAGCTGTCGCACTACTTCAGAAACGGTTGAGGAGTCACGCTCGGAAGCAATGAAGATAGGATGGTACATGGAGACGACCTCAACCACATACTTCTTCTTGATAAATTCGCCCGAAGAAGACAGCTGGTTACATTTTTCCTCAAATCTCTCCGCCACATGCACGCAGGAAACGTGAGAAAGGTCGAAGGCCGTACGCCCGGCAAAGGGGTACTCCGCAACGAACACGCCTTCATCCGCGTCCAGACGCAGCCTGTTCGCAGCTCGACGTGTCCAAAGCGCGATCGCTATCGCGCTAAACGCTGCTGCCTCAGCAATGGGCCAAAATGTCAACAGCGGTTTATCGGGCAGGAGGAAGATCGTGAGGCCGATACAGCCGATGAGCACTGCGAGTACGGCGACGAACAGAGCGCGTAGAGCGTAACGGGCAATCGCTGCGCGGATTGAGTCGCAAAGTGAGTGGCGCACCTCCGCCGGGTGCGGGTACGGCGTGCGGTGCCAGGGCGGAGGCGGCGTCTCGAAGGCATGGCGGCGGTCTGCGACGGTGAGGCAGATTGACGAGGGGCTCTTGTCGACGAGGAGATAGTTCTTCGGGCGCATGGATTTGGGCAACGAGCTTCGACGAGGGTCCCGCAGCTGCCATCTGCGTGGAGCTCAGGTGGAGTACCAACGGTACGGTCGTACCCTTTCGTAAGTGCTTGTCGTCTATAAACTTGTCTTCAGGAGCTCAGGGCCAAAGCTGGCGTTGCATTGTTGCCGCGCGACAATTGGCGGCTGAGGTGCAGTATTCTGCTCAACATTCTGTCCAGCATACCATACCACGTCTCGCAGCTCGCCGCCGCGCTCCTCCTTGAACAGCAGCGGACAGGCCAGTCGAATCCTCGGCGCGAGGTGCGCCGCTTCCGCGACCAGCAGCCGCTCAATCTGCAGCACCTGGCGGCCCTCGCCGTCGCGCCAGCTCAGCCCGAAACGCCGGCCGCCCAGCTTGTTCACGCCCTTCCTCTCGAACGAGCCCGCCATCGGCGCGGCCGCCACGTCCATCGTGAGCGCCGTCGCGCGCGACACATCGTGCGAGGTCCAAACGGCGCAGCACACCGCACCGATTCGATGCCGTACCACGCCGTCGCGCCTTATGTGCCACTCCTCCCGTCGAAGATACAGCGCGAGGAGCAGCACAAACAGCACCACCCACGTGATGGTCAACCCAATCACCTGTCGTCGAAAGTTCCGCTCCTGCGGCAGCGCGACGCGATCTAACGAGCCCGAAGCAAGAGAGCTACCACCCATATGAACAACGCCATTGTGCAACTGCGCAGCAGAAATGGCAAACAGGCACAAAGCCGTAGCCGTCGATGGCATAAAACTGAGCCGTCGCGCTTTCCATTCACTTTGAGCATGCAGTACGGCGGCCGACCGGCGACAAGAGTTGATTGCTGCGTGATTCTCACGGAGCCACAAACACTGCCAAACTGCTGAAGGAGCTCACATGGTAGTGGAACGTTTACTTCCGGGCGACGCTGCCAGTTTTCTCGAAAGTCGTCCATCTGTCTCACTACTTCCGAAATACCGGAAGGGTCTCGCACGCACGCAATGAGGATAGGTTCGTACAGGGAGACCACTTCCAGCATAAACGTCCTCTCCGCAGCTTGGCCGGTAAACGACTGACACCATTTCTCCGTGAACCTCTCGGCGACATGCAGGAAACCGACGTGAGAAAGGTCAACATGAGTGCGTACAAGACCGGAAAAGCGCGTGCGTGCTATGGCACTACCAAGCACGCCTCGATTCGCATTCAGATGTACTCTGTTCACTGGTAGACACGGGTTAAACCTTATCCGGATGCTCCAGCGTAGGTGCCGGTATCCGATATGCGTCGTATTGTGAGTGGCCCGTGCTATCAGTGTGGACGTCAGGCCCGTCATTTCCGATGCAAGTGATCGTCATCACCATCACTCACTCTTTTTCTGTATCTTTCTGATTGCTTGTCTCTCTTTACTGTAGGTAGGAGACCATCATTCGAATGATCCTCTTTTGGAGTAACTCTTCCGCAATAAGCCTTGGCTGTATCTAGCTTTGGTTTTGAGCACCACCGAACTCACTGCGAGCTAGCAGGCAAAGTCGCTTTTTAGCGCAAACATCAGCCTTATGTCATTGCCACCTTCAGGTTAAGCCGCTCCTGAGCGCACCGAAAGCCGCAGCCATTTGGCTTTTTAAAGTGTCTCTTCAGCGCAACCGATGGTATGTTTACACCTTAACTGGACAACTCATGGCTTCGTTCTTGCCTTAAAAAGACGCCTCATGGCCTCGTCCTCGCCCTACCAGGACAAAAGGTTTTCGTTCTTCCCTTAATAGAACGCCTCATCTCGCTGCGAGCTAGCAGAAATCCGCTCCTGAGTGACACCGATGGTATGTTCACACCTTAACTGGACAACTCATGGCTTCGTTTTTGCCTTAAAAGACGCCTTATGGCCTCGTCCTTGCCTTACCAGGACAAAAGGTTTTCGTTCTTGCCTTAATAGAACGCCTAATCTCGCTGCGAGCTAGCAGAAATCCGGTCCTGAGCGATCCAATGGTTTGTTCATGCCTTAATTGGACACCCAATTCTTGGAAGCAATTCTACGTTCCCCCTCTTTTTCCCCGTTCTATTTTCCCATCATTCCTTTATGTCCAGATGTCTAAAAAGAAAGCCGTGAATTATTATCAACTACGTAACTGAAGTAACAACTTGCAGAATACTCGAGACCTGTGAGAAGTTCAGAAGTTCGTGTTAATGTATTGATGATAATTATGGAATTGTGCTCTCGCAAAAGAAAAGCAGATAAAGAGAAGAAAGAGTAAGTGATGCTATCTGAGAACTTTGTACAATTCTAAGATCGCACACGCACGACTACCGCGCACAATCAGAAAGATACAGAAAAAGAGTGAGTGATGGTGATGACGATCACTTGCATCGGAAGTGACGGGCCTGACGTCCACACTGATAGCACGGGCCACTCACAATACGACGCATGTCGGATACCGGCACCTACGCTGGAGCATCCGGATATCCTCACACTACTTAGCCTGCGACTAGCGCACCTCCACAGTAAAGAGAGCCAAGCATTCCTGACACACACATACACACACAGACACCGCTCCCACGCGCCCTACCTCACTGCGAGCCAGCAGCCAGTCACTCCATTAGGAGACCATCAAGCACCTCGTCGTGCTTGCTGTTCCGTACTCGTAGGAGGCCTCACCCGGCCTTTAGCAACCGCTATACCACCGATACTCGGCCCGAGGCGCCACTCCGCGAGTGTCGTACCTTGCGCTGAACAGTACTTGCATATCGTCGCCGCAGAAAGGCACCCCTGCGCTGGCACGGATTCTCTCTCACGCGCGCTGAGGACGCAAACATCACGATCTGCCTCGGTCCTACCTGCGCTTGCATGCTCGCGAAGCGTGCCGTTCGCGACGGAGTCAGTCAATCTCTTCCGCCTCAGTGTCTTTCCACTCGTGAGCGTTCTTCAGCGATGAAGAGTACCTGCTGAGAGCGTGGTGGACAAGGTTCGACTCGCTGATTGTAGTAGCTCTCATATCGGTCTTCTAAGAGCAAGTCTCACCCATGCTGTTCAGCTGGCCACGCGTACACATTGCTGCGGCTTTTGCGCGTGGCGAGGCTGAAAGCAACGAATACAATGGCTTTTTGGTGGTTTTTTTACGATTAATTTTGCACGTGGCAAATTGTGCTCGGTCGCACAGCGCGACTGCGCAGCGCCTCTTCCTCATGCTCTCAGAGCATGAGGAAGAGGAGCATTGCTCTGGCATTTGTGGTAACACAAGATCGTTATCCCGCAAGTGTGGCACATTTCTGACTTAGTCTCCACGCGTGCTCCGATATCCTGCAACACGGAATACCATGTACAAGATGCGCACTTCGGCGGCTGTGGTTGGCCGACGCTAAACATGCATTCCGCGCTGTGCCTACGTCGCATCTTCCTTTACCCGCTCTGGCTTCACGGTCGCAATTTTGAACACAGTTCAAACGTCTGCTTCACTAAAGTCATGCCGTGTTGTCGTTCTTCAGTGAAACCCCCTTGAAGAACAGTTCTGCTTGCATTCCTTCGCGGGACAACACTTTTCCGCTTAAATAAGAGTCTCTCGGCGCGTTCACTCGCAAACGCACCCACCATCAACAACGTCGTTCTCAGTCTCAACCCCAGCCCCTGCTTACTCGTAACCCAACTTTGGAACTCAGCTGCAGACTTTGAAATCACCCCAATCATGGCAGGTTTCCCAGGCGTAACGGGGCTCACAGTCACAATGATCCTCATTTCTTCGGGCTCCTACCATATGATCGGCCAACCCTCGACTTGGGTAGAGGAAGACACCAACGGAAACATCCTCAACACACTCACCGAGACCGCCCGTGATGACTGGTCCGTCTACGTCAACGATTATTCCCGAGGCATCAGTATGATTCTCGACACCTGGACACAAACCATTATCAGCGATTTCTTCAATAGTGGATCCCTCAGTATGACCAACGCGTTCGCCATCACCGGATATGGTCTCACCTACGCCGCGTACAACGACCGCTACGGAACGAACAGGACGATTGTGCAAGAGTGGGGAACCACCACGTGGAATTGGAACAGGTCCGAAGACGGTCCTGTGCCAATGAAAGAAACGAAGAGAGATCAGTGGTCTGTTTATCTCACAAATGACGCAAGCGATCCTTCACTAGGACATGATATTCAAATTGATTATCATACCAAGCAGATTACCCATCGAGCGTTTGACTATGTCGAAAAATGGGATCTCACCGATGCCAAAGGCTATCGCTACCGCTCCTAAATCTGAACTAATCTATGGGAAAATGTAGAGATCCCTATTTACAATGCAAATTAAAGACACTATTTGAAAATCCTTCCACTTTTCACTAGGGATTTTTCTGTCAATCTTGGTTTTGCAAATTCTTCTCTTTTCTGCGGTGTTTTTTTATTGGATATTCAGCATCAGCTGAATGTTCTTACTCCGGTATCAGCCCTTGATCAGCTCTGTTCTTAGTAATCCTTGACATCCAAAGTTGTGCGCTCCGTCCCCTCGACGTTACTTAATATAATATTCGTCATCTGCACCAATTCCAGAATTAGGAATAACCTGGGTTTATTTTGAGAGTTTTTGCTTGAATCGGAGATGGTCAATTATTGGAGCGACTCGTAGTACACGACGTAAGAGTGCCATGTTGGACAGTACTTTGAATGCTGAGTTTCATTTGCATTCAAGATTATATGAATCTCTGATCTTCGCCCTTTGGCTCTCAACTCACAGCGTTTCGCTGTTTGTACTCAGAGAGCTCATTGCGATTTCGCCATAGAAAAATGAACAGAAGGAAAGTAGATATCGGGGAGCTCTTGTTTTCACTGCACACACTAGAATTGCCATTCCACCTCCTGATTTACGAGTCGTGAAATACTTATTCACATTTAAACAAGTGCAGTCCAATACGAGGACTCTGCTCTCAGCCTTCGTCCCACTGCTCAGATCTTTGTCACTCATGAAATGGTGATTGCATGAAAGGTGCACTGCAGTGGGCTTTGCTCCTCTCGTTCAAAAGGATCTTTGAACCTTGGTTTCATGGCTTAAGTGCCGTAAACTAACGACATCAACTATTTGCAGGTCTGTGGCGGCTGCTAGAGTAATGCTTCAAGCAGCTTCGAGCTGGATAGCCATTTTCAACCCTCTTCTGTAGAGCCAGTCAATCATTCCACTCCCACTCAACCAGTTTTCGACACGCGGAGCCCTGAGCTGCGAGCTGTGCGCGCTGTTTGCGGCGTCCGGTGAGGTTATTAGTGCACGGTCGTTTCCTTGTAGGTTCCCCAACAGAGAGGGGGCCTGGCATTGATGGCGTGCGCAGGCCGTGTGCAGATGATGAGCTCGATATTGACAACGAGTGCTTCAAATGCCCACCGCGAATATTCTTGTTTCTGCCTCGGAGTTGCTGCCTGAGGTGCATGGATTTGAACTTCAGTCCACAGAATTTTGATGTGGTTTCGAATGCCCGCCTGGTACGACGAGGGTCGGCAACCTGTTTGGTACCGGTTTTTGTGAATGCACGGATCTGTAAAAGAAGTTCCGATCTTCTCTCCGACACAACAATAACAGCTTGGGAGTTCAGTTGTTTGAGCTCCCACGTGCTCCAGGAGCGCGGGACAAGCACGTTCAGATCAAGGGTACTGGACCAAACCGTTCACGTATACCACGTGGATGTGAAACATTTGCTTAGTCCAAGTTGCATAGCGTGTTCCAAATCGGACCGAACACGCGGCAACGTGTTACATTCTAATTGCAGGGAGAGGGTACAATGACGTCATGCACGGGAGGAGTAGCACACGTACATCCTTGTGCCGTCGACCTGGCGAGGCTTTCCCACCGTCGAGCCACAACAAACAGATCAGCAAGATCCGTGCCAACCCCTGTCCTCAACGCAGATCACTCCCGCCAGCACCGCCGTCCCCACCAACGCCGTCCAGCACCCCGCCCATACCACCGGCGCCACCGTCGCCCCCATCACCAGCTTCTCCGATTTCGCTGTCACCTCCATCCCCACCATCCCCGCCATCCCCCCCAACCCCACTAGTCCCGGCACTACCTCCAACTCCGCCATTCCCCCCGTCCGCGTTCGCGCCCCCGTCGCCTCCATCACCCCCGCTCCCCCCCTCAATAAACCCAGAGCCGCCAGATCCTCCCATGCCACCCATTCCGTCCACCCCGCCCATGCCACCCGGTCCACCGTCGCCACCGACTGCACCGTTCCCCCCGTCACCGCCATCCCCCCCGTCCATCATTGCGGAGCCGTCGCCACCGCTCCCCCCAGAACCGCCGAATGATGCGAATCCGCTGCCACCGTCGCCACCATCGCCGTTAATTCCTCCATCGCCGCCATCACCGCCGCTCCCACCTTCCTCGATTCCACCACCGCCGCCACCGTCCCCTCCGTCACCTCCATCACCATTTGCTCCACCCATTCCCCCATTGCCACCATCACCGCCAATACCAGCTGAACCGCCACCGCCGCCATCGCCACCCTCACCGCCATTCCCGTTAATTCCTCCGTCGCCTCCGTCGCCTCCATCTCCACCTTCTTCGATTGAACCACCACCTCCACCTTCTCCACCGTTACCACCATGGCCATTCACTCCACCCATCCCTCCATCGCCACCATCACCGCCAATTCCAGCTCCACCACCACCACCGCCATCGCCACCCTCACCGCCATTCCCATTGATTCCTCCGTCACCTCCATCGCCTCCATCTCCACCTTCTTCGATTGAACCACCACCTCCACCTTCTCCACCGTTACCGCCATCGCCATTCACTCCACCCATCCCTCCATCGCCACCAGTACCTCCAGTTCCAGCCCCACCACCACCGCCTCCATCCCCACCGGCACCGCCATTCCCATTGATTCCTCCGTCACCTCCATCGCCTCCATCTCCACCTACTTCGATACCACCACCACCTCCACCTTCTCCGCCGTCACCACCATCGCCGTTCACTCCACCCATTCCACCATCTCCACCATTACCGCCAGTTCCAGCTCCACCACCACCGCCTCCATCACCCCCGTTTCCACCATTTCCATTAACACCTCCATCCCCTCCGTTGCCTCCCTCACCACCTTGTTCGATACCGCTACCACTACCGCCACTTCCGCCATCACCCCCGTCACCATTAACACCACCCATACCGCCATCCCCTCCTTCTCCTCCAGTCACATCTCCAGTCCCTCCTCCGCCCATACCACCATTCCCACCACTTCCATTAACTCCTCCATCACCCCCGTCCCCCCCGGCGCCCCCTTCACCCAGGCCCGTATCGGTGACTGACTGACTACGGCGCTTTTTTCACTGACTTTGACTGATTGACTCCAGTAGTTCGGCCGTAGTCAAATATTGTAGTCACCGTTGTCTACAGCAGCAATTGAACGGCTCCATAGCAGCTCAATGTGACTTTGGATGATCTCTGAGAGATATTAAGTAGATATATTTGACCGCACACAGTAGTAATTAACATCTCAGTAGTTCTGACTTCTATGTCCTGTCTAATCTTCCTACAAATCATTCGTTCATTTGTTGTTTTTGAAAGGGAAGCTGTCGAACTAGACAGTTCATTGATGACTCACAGTCATAAACTGAAGGGGATATTCAGTTTGTTGCAGAAGGAACGTTGCAAATCGTTGAAGAACAATAAATAGAAAGAGCCGAGCATGACTCTGCGGTTTTGGAGACGCACTAACGAACTGCCACGGTGGATAAGCCTCGTTCCATTTAATATAATTGCGCAAGTAGCTCTATCCGCTCAGGCTTACTCTGCTCTAGCTGAAAGACGTTTCAGTGACCTTGCCAGCATTGAAGGCAATTGGAGACAGTCTCTTCCTTCGGAGACTTAGAAATCACGGAAAGCATTAAAGCATTTATCCATTAAGAGTTACATAGAAACCAACATGAGGAAAACAGTGTACTGCAATTTGGAGCCTCCGCGTTGCAAAAAACAGCGACAAAAGTAGCATGGAAGATGATAGAAAACTCTTAGGCACCTACTTCTTAAGCTATCTAGTAAACGTTCACGCGTATGTCTTGTGACTATATTTTGACTACTTTCAAGATGACTACCGCCAAAAGTGCTTGACTTCTTGACTTCAACATGTATCAAAAACGTAGTCACGGATACGCCCCTGCCTTCACCACCTGCTGATGCACCACCGCCCGCACCACCATCACCGCCGTCACCATTCGCACCACCCATACCGCCATCTCCACCATTACCGCCTCGAACACCACCAACGCCCGACCCTCCAGCACCGCCATTTCCTCCGTCGCCAAAGTCGCTGTCCCCGCCATCGCCGCCATCTCCACCGACACCACCTCCGAGCGCTGCCCCACCGGCACCGCCATCGCCCCCGGGCTGACCGCCTGCACCGTCTCCACCGTCACCTCCTCTACCACCAGAGCGCCCGGTGCCGCCTGCGCCGCCTTTGCCTGCCCGAAGCGAAGTGTGCAAAGCGGGGGTTATCGGAACGCTGGACGAAAGGCCCAGTAGAATGGTGAGTAATAGGGTTAAGAGAAGAAACTTCTTCATTTGTATGCCGTCGGCTCGATCCTAATCGTCGCGTACCTCGATGACGTTTCTGGATTGATTCGTTCCAAGGCGCATGGGGATGAAGTTGGGGTGCGGTTTCTCGGATTTATATGATCTCAGAAGGTCAATGAAGTGAAACGTGAAGCTCCAGAATGCAGGATACAGCCTTTGTCGGAATTGAATGGTTGGATTCATGGGAAGGCACCAAGTGATGTCCTGCAGTCACCATTTCCATGGCACATGACGCAGTACCGTTGTAAAGACAAGGTCCTTTGAGGAAAAAAAATTAAGTCGTGAACAGTCAGGAATATAGCATGTTCAGTCGAATCAAGTTGTTGGGATTCCTCACAGTTTTACATAGCAGCTGAAGCTACGAATCGTGAAGAAGTGGCAGCATGCACAACACTCCAGAAATGCACAGCGTTAGGGTATAACAGTGTTGATGGTTTCGCAACGATGTTGCGTAGGAGGCTTGAAATTGCTTAAGTGGACGAATTCAGTCACTTCTCTTTAGCTATAATTGGGTAGGTAGTTTCAAATAACAGCATTTCATCAGTAGCTTAGGTATAAAAGGTGCCAGCACGATGTTGTGAGAACCCAATAAACCAGGTTATTGCTACTTTGGGGACTACTTGCAGCCCAATGCGTCGTCTCTATACACGTAGCCAGGAGCGAATGTTGGACCGCAGGGGGGGCGAAGAGGGCGAGAGACTCAGCTGGTTGGATGAGAACCGTATCATAATTTGCGAGCAGCAACCGCAGGGCAGGGCAGGGCTTGGGTAGGATGATGTCCTCGGCTGAAAAATCTTGTCGACAACATTGTCTGGTTGCAAAAAGCTAAGCCAAAGGGATAGAATTGCCAAGCTAAGATAAGCAGATGCAGCAAGGAGATATTTGAACTTCCGTTGTGCTGACAGTGCCCACGGCGCAGATGCTGCAGTGCTTTGTACGTGTAGTACTCGACAGTCTGTCTACTGACACGAAGCGTCCTGGCGATTCGACAGATACGACGTAGTGTACACGAAGCCACGGGTAAGACAAATTGTGCGAGTGGGATACGAAAGACTGAGAGAAAGGCTCTCAAATCCATTTACGACGCGCGCTTTTGGCGCGAAAGCGAGCAGATCACGGGCTGACGTCAGCCGCCCACGAGCGGCAACGACAGCCATTCGACCACGCAGAGCGTATCTCTGTTGGTGCCACATTGGAAAACGAAACCGAAACACCGTAGGCCCTACACCGCCCGATTGGCCGCTGCCACATCCGCCTCCTCTTCCCGAAGAAAGCAATGGCGAATGTGGCAGAGGTCCCCCCCCCTTCCCCCCGCCATCCTCACTACCTCCCTCCCCGCACCAATTCGCTCTCCCCACCCCCATCGCCCGCCTTCCCTACCCTCCTCTATCGCCGGCCGCCGCCGCCGCCGCCATGGATCTCGGCTTCCTCCTCGACCGCTCCGGCAACGCCGTCTGGGCCTCCTCGCTCGCCCCGACGCAGCAGCAACTCGTCGACTTCATCGCGCAGCGCCACGCCCGAATCCGCTCGCTCTCCATCGCCACCGACGACGTCGGGTCGCGCTCCGTGCTCAACTTCTGTCGCGCCGGCGACATGCCCAAGCTCAAGCGTCTGCGCCTCGACTGCGTGCGTCTCAGCGCCATCTCCTTCTCCGCCGCGCACATGCCCGTTCTCGAGAGCGTGCAGATCTCCAACCCGATGGGCCCGCGCAACGACGAGCTGATTTTGGACCTGGCGTTGCCGGAGTTGAAGGAGCTTCAGATTGATTACTGTCGACTGGATGCTCGGTCCGATCTGGGGCTCAGTCTTACGCGCTGCCCAAAGATGCAGAGTTTCTTGTCGCACAAGATGTGGTTTGCGTACGGGCCTAACTACATGGTGCTGCCGAACTGTACCTCGTTTGTGCTGATACGCTCGGAGGGGACGGGGCAGATTGAAATTCTTTCTGCGCCCAAGCTGGAGATGGTCAACCTTGCGTGCTGTTATCATATGTGGCGCTTTCGCATCTGGGATCTCAATAAGCAAATCACGCAGAAGGACGTGAAGAGCTTGAATGGCAAGAGGAACCAGAGCCCGAGTCGTGCGCCGGAGGTGTGGAAACGCTTCATGGACTCGCTGGAGCAGCGGCCCCAGCTGTATTCACTGTCGTCTCTGCCACCTTGTACCGTCTCCCATTTTGATGTGGATTTGGAGGAGGAATCTATTGTGGAGGCTCAAGGCACCAGAGTTCATCTTACGAGTGAACAAGTTCTGCCCTGGGGCTGAACTAGAGGCGATGCTGTCGGTCCAGCACTTGCAATTGGCAATAAAAGCCTTGGTTACGTTTATGTTCTCATAGATGTTAGCCCTCTAGCCCTTTGAATTTATGTTCACTATGGTGCGATAGGGATAGTAATTGTGGCGTTTCTGTTCACTTGCTAGCGGGAAGACAAATCTTGTGAAGCTTGACGCTGAACTCCGTGGCCAGCAGTTTATTGCCTGTGAATGCATTCGATTAGCCCCATGCCCCTAAGTAGATGAATTTCCCTCTCCAAATTTTTTGGGAGAGGGTTGCAGAGATTGTGGCCCATCTGGCCCGCAGTAGGGAGAGACCTCTCCCTGCCAAGGAGAAGTTCTCCGTGGCACGGAGAGTTCTCCAAAAATCTCTCCCTAAATGGGCTCAGACTTTTGGCTGATTGGACGATAGGTTGTTGCTGTATCTATAAGGTGCACGTAGTACACGGATGCAGCGTGTACTACTATGCACATACGCCGAAAAAAATTAAACATAAAAGAAATGTTTTGAGCGCTGAAAGCAGTGTAAGGCAGTGTATATCGCACAATGCCAATCAAACAAGAGTATGGCAGAGATCGTCTCTCCGTCTGACGTCATCTCACTCAGCTTCGCATGACGTCATTGAATCGCTCACTGTAATTTCATGGCGTACCAATGACGAATGTTACGACAAGTTATTTGTCCAGTTGGACACGTCGAGTGTTCCGCTTCCGCCACTATACCGCTCGACGTCTCCAGCCGCGCGTGCTGCCCAAGGCCGTGTGCTGCCCCACCAACATCTACCGCAGACCCAACCGCCATCTCCGTTCTCCGAGCCCACGACGCCATCTACCACCGTCTTCTGCGGCGCCGTCACCACTCCCCCGTGGTCCCCATGCAGCTGCGAAAGCGTTGGGAGCACCGCGTGCTTTCGCCTCACTGCCCGTCTCTGCGACAATCCTGAAACCAGGTCTTGCGCGAATCCATCTCGGCTTGCGTGGCCGGCGGCGGTGATGGCGCTTGCCGGAAGACGTGCGCTGTGACCACTGTATTGGCGGGCGTGTACGGGTTGGGCGGCCGAGCCACGTTCTGCGCCGCACACGCCGGCGGTGTGTACATGCGTGCCGCTTGCTACCTGCTCGCCTTGCGTCGCCGTCGGACGGAGCTCTCTCTCGCGTGCGTTGTTTGGACGACTCCTTCGGCGCGCGTGGCGATTACGCGGTTGTCCCCGTCACTCTGCGCACCCATTTTGCGGACGTCGATACAGTTCTCGCAGGGTGCGAAGCGCTCGATGCTACTCGCACCTTTCTTCGAACAGCCACTGGCGGCGGCGACAAGCTGGCACTGGCGGCGCATCTGGTTGGTCAGTTTCGCGACTTGTGCAAAGCGTCTGCGGCGGAGTGCACGGCGTGTGCGGCGGGTGCTGCACGGATGGGGGCTTCGTGGTCGCGGCGGCGAGTTTGGTGACAGTTGTGGGGCTTATGGATGTGCCGGCGCGCCACGGGCTGAGATGCTGTCGAGGCGCGGGATGCTCGGGCCGCGGATGGGGTTGAAGGGGACAAGCGCGACGAGGAGGAAGAGGATACTTAGTGGGGCGCGTGGCTGGCTGCCGTGTTCCGTGTTCGATGCGCTCGCTCGGAGGCTTGCGACGGGGAGGAGGCGGCGGAGCTGGAGTGAGTGCTGGTGGGGCTGTTCATGGCGGATGAAGAAGGATTGGAGGAAGGCCGAGCGAAGGCGAGAGTGTGAGAGAAGGAGAAAGGCTGGGCGGGGGTGGGAACCCGCGGCGGAGAGGTGCTCCGCTTTGGGGGTCGTCTCCGATGGCCTGGGAATAGCGGTAAATGCGATATTTTGACTTTCCATCTGCTACGAATATTAATGCAATTTAGTTTAATTGTAATCATTGGTGAAAAGAAGACACATAAATCGTTCAATAGAAACCAATAGAATGCTCTTGTTGCAAAGCTTCACAAAAATTAGGAATAATACAAACTACTAAAAACGAACTAAAGTAACAAGGTGAGTTTATAAACCACTTATTTTACTATTAACGGATATTCAGAATATCTTGAGATAAAATCAACTAATCTTCGCTTTCAATCGATATTTGCACAATATTGGCTACTGCATGAAAACAAATCGTATGAAACGACAAATCGTGTCGAAATTTTGTTTCTAAGACCATAAACTGCTTTAAACGTCTGTTAACGTTTTCATGTCTAGCTCTTATTAAAGAATGACGACGATGAAAATGTTGAGAAATTGATGACTTACGGATGCATTTTTCATCTTGATATCCATTATCAGCTATAACTTTTTCAGTACTCATTAAAACGTTTTTTAACAGGATTTTGAAATTCGTAGCATCTAGATAGGACCCACACAGAAATCCACCATTGACTCAGACTATGTAACCCGTTTTTACAGATACTCCAACTTCATATCGAATTCCAGCACCCTTGAATTTATGAGAATACCAAACCGAAGAGAATGGAATAGGTTCATTAATGGGACAATCTGTCCCATCAACCGAGAGGTAACAATTTAGAAGTGGCTTCTTAGTCGTACGTAATCTTCAATTAATCTTCGAATCGTTAGTTTCGGTTCTGAACATTAATAAAAAAATACAGAACTTACCATTTTTAGTTCCGAAAGTAAATAAACAAATTTTTGCGACTAATTACGAAAGGTTTTCTCGTCAACGTTTATTAATGTAGAATGCACATGTCCGGACGTGTACCGTCTCAAAAACACCAACGACGGCAGACAATGAGTTGGTTTTTCACCTTTAGAAAGTTTTCTTCTCAAAAGATTCCACGAGATTGCCGTCGAGTTTGACGTTACCCCAAAAAGTGAACAAAAGCGACGCCGACCATGATTTCTTGCTGATCCAGTCCGTCGTAAAATATACATACTGCAGCCATAAAATGTAGCCGCTGTGGCTCTTCTAGAAAGTTTTGGCATTGCTCATGTCATGCCGTTACTCGAAACATTGAGGTGTCAAGTAACGACGTACTTCCTTATAAATAAATGCCTGCTCTAAGAGGGTGCATCATAGGATCAATACCTTTGTGCTGAACGAAATCTATTTCTACGAGTTGACGTAAACAAATTCAAACTATATTATTTGAGCTGGATCAAAACTTTTACAGCGTTCAAGCCATTTAAAATGTTTTTGCGACGATAGTTACTAATTTTGTACGTAGAACTATTTCTACGCGTGTATGAAAAGCAAAAAGGAATGTATCCTAGCTGCTAGTGTATCATAAGTATTGATCAGGCCATTAATAAATTGAAAAGTTTAGTTAACCCTAACAAACAGTCTTCACACTGTTTATGAGTATGTGTTGCTTATGTTTGTATCCGCGTTTGTATAAAGCTCTAAATTTAGATTCAATTTTTATTTCAGATGGATAAACGTAATCCTTTCTGCAGTATCGGTTATCAGCAACAACAAAAAAACATTCTAGAAGTTACACTTGAGATAAACGTAAAGTAAACTTGCAAGACTTAGCCAGATTCATGATATAGTTCGATTTTCAGTTCATTGGTACAACTGTGATAGAAGGCAGAAAACTGTGACACTTCTTTGTAATCTTCCTATTCCATACAACTTTAAGATCAATCATTTTGTTCTGGAACAGAGATAAAAAATTCGAACAAACTGGAGTGAATGCGATCGGGTACCTCCACTTTGATCAAAACTAAGGACCACATATGGCGATAATGTATTGCACTGCCTGAATCATCACAAATGGCATAAATAACACGACCTTAATAAAGTAGTGTTCAGAAAATGAAGGGATATTTCCCAAACATTTGACGCGTACGACATACACCACTTGCACCTTAAATTCGAAATGGCCATAGTAGGCGAAAATAAAGTGTCCAATGATATGAAAGCAGCAATAGTATATGCCCTGTTGTCTTTTCGGGCTTCTTGTACCAATAGAAAGATGTTCAGAACAGTTTACAATTTTTCTAACGTGGCCATATATTTCAAGCATGTCTACCTTGAGACAAGTCTAGTATATAAAGTTTGAATGAGTGCTTCAGCATAGAACGAGCACAGTATTTATTATCTTCGCTCACATTCATGCATTCATCCGTCAGCCTCAAGCAACATCATGTCTCAAACTAAGCGTCCAAAACTAACTGATAACTCCGTCGCCGTTCGTCGATGGCATCAAATGTTTGACTGCGGCGTACTAACAGGAGAAGAAGCGGCCCCAGATGTTAATAAAATAGACCGTTTATTTCCGCGATTTTTGTTGGCTACTTTTCGGAACAAATACAACGAGATCAAAGCAAATAAAGCTCAAGAACATGGTAAGTCATATTTAAAATATATTGTCTACAAATTTAATTCTAACAAAATCGCTAAGAATTTGCTGAGCAAACATTGAAGCCGCGTAATTGAGGTGCTTTCTTTGAAACCTATGCAAATCTTGCAGAAGACGAAGAAAACGTACTAGCTGAAGAGGACGAGACTGATGACAATTTTGACGATTCTGTCGTTGGAAAGAAACAGTATGCAACTGAATTTACACCCTTGGTATTGAAATCTGCTTGGGAGCACGCAAAGACATTGATGAATTATTTCTGTCTTGCAATATTGACTCTGGCTTGCATAACGAAAGCAGATGTATTTGTACAGGTTGTCAAGCGTAAAAATGTTTTTGAAGTCGTAATTGACCGGCCGGAGGTTATAACTAATCCAAAACTGTTATTTAAAGCATGGTTAACCAAACAATTTCAACCACAGCACGATTACCATTCAAAAATTGGAAGCTTTGAAAAGGCATTGAAAGAACTTCTAGCAGAAAAATTGGAGCAAGTTCAGTCTTTTTGTCACATTCTACTACCCTTCAGTGTTGAAAGCCATGTTTTGCTAAAGAAAATGTTGAACTTTGGAGAAGGAATGCGAGTGTTTGATGTAGAATTAGAAGCTCCCGACAACAAATACGTGAAGTCTGACGATATTGAGGAAATTGTGGTGAATTGAGTTATATAATATTGCTTTGAGATCTACATATGCTTCATTGAGTTAATACAGGTTTGCGTTATAATAAATTGCGTCATTGTTATATCGAACGTTGTAAATATTTTTGAAGACAAAAAGCGCACGTTATTTTTTGACAACCAAGTACTCTTACAGAAGGTTTGGTATAAACATTTTCCGGCGCTTAGTGACTTCTACCGCTATTCCCTGTCGAGGCAATCGCCACAGGAGCTCGCCTGTGCAGCCAAGGCCTGGCTTTGGTTGGGTGTGTTGGGTCAAGGTTTCGGGTGAGATTGAGAGCAAAGACGCATGGCCAAGTTGAACAGCGATAAGCGTCCAGTTTCTCTATCTTCAGCGTGTCCACGTTATTATCTTTGTAAATACATCTATCTTTTATTCGAATTTCCTGCCCCTTCCTCAATATATACGGATAAGTTTTTAGTTTTCTCCTTAATTTATATTAATCAACAATGTTTTGAGAAAAAACACAATTTATTACAAAAAGCTCCAGAAATGTTCTCATATATTCATAGAAAGATCCCCAAGATCCATATGTTCATTTATCGGTCATTCTTGTTGTGTACAAGCTTTCTTCAAAAAACAAGTAAATATCATCAAGTCAAATGAGACAGTTTCTCACTATTTTGTAATAAAATAAATCAGAAAACAATAGAACTTTCTAGAATAGCGTTCCATCCTTTTCGTTTGAGAAGTTGCTTCTCAAAGCTCTGATCACAGTGGCTTTGAAATTCTATTTATGGAAATAGAGCCCATGGACAACAATTCTGTGAAAGTCGACGAATCACAACCAGTGTGCTTTGAGTGACAAGCGACGAAGATGGCGAGGCATTCGGCGACCGGTCCCTGATAGGACTGTGTTACGAATTGCCGAGTCAAACGCATTGGCGACTCTGAAGGGAGCTGCTGGCCAGTCAATTACGGCCCCTAATGGAGCTGCTTGAAATTAAGTGAGACAGAAACAAGTTGAAGTTTACGTAGAATAGATGATGACCTCTTCTTCGCCATCAAACACCTTTCGTAGCTACTTACGTACTTTAGACGCTGCAAACCTGCCCAAACCAGCGTCTCACAGTGAGCTAGCAGGAGCTCCTACAGCTATGCTTAAATGTAACACAAAGCGATCTAAGTCACGAAAGCACTTGTGAAATGCCTTCGCTCTCTCCTCAGCAACATACAACCCTGTATTCTCGACAGACACATCATGTGAGAACATCTCACGCCATCCCTAACCATTTGTCAAATCTTGAATAAGAGGATTAGCACGAACGATAACTACCTTCGACGGGGCTTTGTCGGCTTCTTCTTAGATAGATGTTTGCGCAGAAACTCAACAATTCGGTCACCAAGTGCATCTCGACGCCCATCACGGCCCAACGCGGGAGAGTTGTAAGGATAGAAATGTGGAAATCCTGGAATCCAGGCAAAGTCGAAAGCCATGTCTGCTTTCTTGACGAGTTTCAGAATAGCTGGTAATTCCTCCATCTGTGCAGCCTCATCAAACTGTGCGTATACGAGAAGAGCGGGAGGGAGGTTTTCATATTTGGCGATGGCATCATGTTCAAACGCAGTGTCTTGCCCTGAGAGTGGGAAGATGCAAGCTAGACGTGCACGCATTCCGAGTCCTATGTTGAGCGTAATACCTCCCCCTGCGGAATGGCCACCCATTGCAATACGGTCTGGATCGACGTTTAACGAATGCGAGTTTTCGATAATGTTGTCCAGCGCCATCTTAACATCTTCGGTAGCAGCCATTACTGCCTTCCACATGTACATTTTGTGTTCATAATTATTGGGATCGAGTGGTTCCAGTCCCATGGCGATACGTGCACGAGATGTACCTTCCATAAGTGATTTGGTGAGGTAGGCATCAATATCGGCACGTGTGTCTTCCTCGCCAGGTTTCAATTTTGGTTCGGGATTATCGAGTGCAAGACGATACTCAACCACAAATGCAATGTAACCATGTGATGCCAGCAGACGTGCATAATCCTCCGGCCTCGAGTGAATAGCGCCTTCTAACTTGTACGGCGGTTGCATTCGACCGCCTCGATGATAAGCGCCGCCATGAACATAGATGACGGCTGGGAGTGAACCTTCAGGCGGCTCATATGGACGATAGACATCAAATTTGAGAGTCTTTTCATGCGGTTCTTCTCCATCCGGTGCCACACAAGCCTCTCCAAATGGCACGTCCCTTTGCAAAGTATACCCGAACGACGGGACGGATTCAATAGAGGACGTCTGCATTCCGTTGAATGATGTCGAGCGCAGATCGTCGAAGCGAAAACTCTTCCATCTTGAAGCTTGGAGCTTTGAGGCTCTCTAAAAGGTGCATCTTGAGCGCGAGCAGAAGGCGAGAGGAGTCCTCCGCCCAGGTTTTCCTCATTGCTGTCTATTGGCTGCGACGATTTCTATCGGGTAGGAATCAGAGGAGATATCGATATTTCTCTGTCTTCTTCTGCTTACGTGCTCGGGCCACAGTTACGAATGTAGCTGACAGCGAAAACCTACTTGTACGTAACAGTAAAGTGGGATGCGTGATTCATCCAAGAATTGAATACAGCTGCACTCCGCACAACTTTTGAACCAACCACCTTCCAAAGATTGGAAATGAAATTGTTCGGACTTCTACCTGGGAGATGCGGGCATCAGAGATCTAAGGCGCTGTCAGAAAGACATAGATTTTGTACTTTTGCACCAGTTGGAGGAACTATTTAAGAGTGCAATGAAACGAAACATTTTGCAAAGATAAATTATCAGAGCTTAGAGAAGCAAGCTTCTCCAAGGAAAAAACCGCAAAACTCCTTTGCGGAGAGTGCATGGTTGCAATAGAATGTAAAAACATAATGCTCAATTTTGAACATTGATTTCAATCTATAATCTATATCTGCTAGACAGTTAAAGCTATTTAGAAACAATTTCATTTTTGGTACGGAGTCATACCACTATAAAAGAAACTTGCAATTTTCAGACCATACATGTGGCAAGTAAAATTTAAAACTGGTAATAATTCTAGCAAAATTTACTGACAGATAAGTATAATAACTGATTCTAATTCTAATCTTTGTATCGCAGTCGCCCCTACCAGAAAAATCGGAACAACTTCTTTGCTTTATCGTAATTTGTTCTTAAGAGAGTGCTCCAAAAACATCAATCGGTTGCAGATAGAAAACCGGTATAAAATGTATTGGAAGATATTTTAAAAAATACATGAATTAATAAACAAATGGTATCGTTTAGCCATTATAATTCTCAAAAACGTATAAATTTGGATCTCTTTTGATGTAAAGAGTGTATCAGTATTATACTTAATGACATATGCGCTTTTTGACACTGTGATTTGAAATGTTTAATATTACAGTATTCAAAAATATAGACCAAATGGTGTACCGATGTAAAGACAAGGTTCTTTGAGGAAAAAAAAGTAAGTCGTGAACAGTCAGGAATATAGCATGTTCAGTCGAATCAAGTTATTGGGATCTCTCACAGTTTTACATAGCAGCTGAAGCTACGAATCGTAAAGAAGTGGCAGCATGCACAACACTCCAGAAATGCACAGCGCAAGAGTATAACAGTCTTAATGGCTTCGCAATGATGTTGCGTAGGAGGCTTGCAATTGCTTAAGTGGACGAATTCAGTTTCTTCTCTTTAGCTAAAACTGGGTAGGTAGTTTCAAATAACAGCATTTCATCAGTAGCCTAAGTATAAAAGCTGCCAGCACGATGTTGTGAGAACCCAATAAGTATAAGTTATCACCCGGGGCAAGCTCGCAAAAAGCGGACCAAGGCGTTATATCGTGTTCGAGCGAAGCGAGTACACGATATGACAGCCGAAGAAAGCTTTTTTTGCGAGCGAGCCGCGGGTTGATAACTTGCTTGTCATACAGTGCGCAACTGTCGTTCAACTGGCTTTTCATACAGCAACGCAGCTGTCTCTATAGGAATAAGTGGGATGCACAGAAATGATCTCGATCAATGTGAGGTTCTTTCTACGGCTCCACCAAACCAACAATGGACCCAAGTAAAGCCTTCATCTTTATTCATCTCCCTCCTCTTGTCTCCTCAATGCGCAAAAGACCACCGAACTTCAACAAGCATGAACACGCGCGCAAACGGCACTCGCTCCCACGTGAGTGAAACAGAGCTTCGCACTCAATGCCCCTTTGACAACCACGCCGTTACCGACTTGGATGCCGAGAACGATGGCCATCAAAGGTTACGAGAAAACCTACACTCTACTCAAATTGGTGAAACCAATTCATCATCATTATCATTTCTAATTGATGAAGATGCATGCCTCCAAGGGCAAGATCCATTGACACCCCCCTCTCTGATATCTGCAGAATACTCAACAGCTTTCAGGCTTTCAGAAGGTGATGCCACAGTAGACCCTGATGCACTGCAAACCACTCCGCCAAGAATCATTGATGAACGAGAACAGCAAATGATACCCTTCCTTCAACACTCTGAACCATCCTATTCCCAGCCCGAAACCATTATCGTGCCAGCACAAACGCCGCATATTTCTGAGCCAAGAGACCCATCACTTTCTGCTGCTGCAAAGCTTCTGCTAGGCAAACATATTCCGAAGAACACGGCACGGGCAACGAACACTTCGCTGCATCTTCTTTCAGAGTTCGTTGTGGAAGCATTCAACCTCATGACTGCGGAAAACATTGGTATTTTCAAAGATCGCCGAACAGCTGCTAGTTTACGCCAAAAACTTCGAGAGGAATCCGTGACCCTAATGGCTGGGTTCATGTTTCAAGACGACGAACGCAAACGATTGCCACCTCACCACCACAATTGGACCCACTCACAATTGCAGCGAATCAACGCAATTCTTGTTGAGTTTATTGCCACAAAAAAGAGCAGCATTGGCGAAGGAGAGCTTGCTCCATCAACACTTCGTGGTTATGTTGCAGGAATTCAGCGTGCGTTGCGACAACGCTGGGGATACGAGCTCAACCTTTTCAGTGGCCCTGTTTTCTCCGATCAACATAATGGCCTAGCTGTTCTGGACAACCGTGTTAGAGAGCGGCAAGCAAATGGGCATGTGCGACAGAGCCATAACGTTCTGACGGAAGAAGAAATTCAGACTCTTTACGCCTCCGCGCAGTTGTCGAAGGCCCATCCGAAGGGGTCCTTAACGCGTATTGTATTTGATGTGGCTTTCATGACAGCCTTCCGTAAGACTGAGCTTGCCGAGCTGCGCCTCCAGGATGTTACTCACGTCACCGAGGGTTGTGAGAAGGTCGTCCGAATTGTTGGTAGAATCGGAAGCGGAGAACGTGCTTCTAAGACCAAGTCAGGCGGGTTGAAGTACATCAATGCTAAACCTTAGGAGATCTTTGTCTGGAACCGGACTCAAATTGGTGGGAAAGTCAATGGGTATCAAGAGCTTGTGGAGTATCTTCATATCATTACTCGTTTTCGTAAGCCGCATGAAAACTTCTTCTGTGCGATCAACTATCGTGCAGGGAAGCCGCATCTCTTCTTCAAGGGACAGAACATTAGTGCCAACACATTGACGCGCTACGTTATGGAAGCTTTCTCCTGCAACAATATAAAAGGAGTCGGACTACGGAGCGCTATGACAATGCATGGTCTTCGTGGCACTGTTATCACTCGTATTTTTCTAGCTGGAAACAGTGACGCGAACGTTGCGTTGCGTTCTGGGCATCGAGATCATCGATCGTTTGCGGCTTATACCAATCTCCGTGGCAATTTGGGGAAGCGCCAGCAAAGCGGCATACTTGGGGAGTTTGAAGAAGGTAAGGAAGGTGGAAAGCTCGTATCGATCGAGAAGGGCGAAGAGGCAGAAGAGAGTACAATTGTTGTGAATGCTACACGGGATGCTGAAGAAGGAAGGAATGGCAATGTGCGAGAATGGAAGAGGCGTCGAAATCTGGAGGAAGAAGATCGTAGTTCGGCGGGGTATGAAGTTGTTTCAAGGTCTGTGTTTCAGAATCATGGTAATGTGGGCGGAAACGTTACGATAAACATTTACGGAAAAGGCTCAGGACCGAACTGAGGCGGAGAGCTTTGGTGGGGAAGGCTGAAGACCGAAGCTGGCTGGAGATTTGGACCACTGTCTCTCACTGTCTTCGATGTCAAAGCGCCTTTGGTGAACTACTTAACTTGTGAATAAAATTGAGACCATTTTCTTGTGATGTCAAGCTCGCCCCAGGAGCTTGACATTCAATGTCAAGCTCGCCCCGATCCATTTCAAGCTTGGTCCTGTTTGACAAACCAGGTTATTGATACTTTGGGGACTACTTGCAGCCAAATGCGTCGTCTCTATACACGTAGACAGGAGCGAATTTTGGACAGCAGGCGGGGCGAAGAGGGCAAGACACTCTGCTGGTTGGATGAGAACCATATCATAATTTGCGACCAGCGTGTGGCTATGTGTACAATTGTACACGCGTGGGCTGCTCGCAGTTCGCGTAAGATTGACCGACCTCCCGCTGCTTGAGAGCTCACGAGGAGCTCCGAGGGCGAGAGAACGTGGACTAAAATGAACTAGACGGCGTTTGGCCCCGCCTGGAGAAGGCAGAGGGGATCAGACCGGGGAACCGACTTCTTCCCTGCTCTGTTTGCCCCTCAAAGGACCGAGAAAATGACAGCGTAGCTCTCCGCAACGTTTGCTTAGCACGCGCCTCATACTGCCGTGTACCATAGTTTTGGGCCCAGAGCCAACGCTGTCAAAAATGTCTTACCCTCATGGTGTAGCGCGCTTCGACGTTGCAAAACCTCTTTTGCAGTGGCGTCGAGACATCTCTAAATCGGTCTACATTATTCGTATTACAGCCGAAAACGAGTGGGACAAAAGATACAGAACTATGTTCACTACCTTGGTTTGGGTTCTTGTGAAACATGGCTTTCCCCATGCGCAAAAGAGCATAGTCGAAGACGCCCAAGCAGAAGAGCAAATTGATTTTCGTCAGGATGACAAGATTCAGGCCGTTCAAGAAATCGTTCGTTTGGTTGCGGTGAATCCTTCAATTGCTATGGTCAACCGCCTCATATCTTCTTTCAGCAAGGTATCAAACTGTGATCGTAAACGAATGAAGACTAGGTGGCATTTGTAGACCGTTTCCATGGACTTGCATCTCAACATTTGATTCACGCCGGGTTTAAATCTTCAACCCACATTTGTGAAGTTCTTGCTACCATGCTGATCAACAATTCAAAGCTCACAGAAAACACGCTTCACAATGCTGTTTTACAGCTCCTCTCTGAAGCGCAATCTCGCGCCGAACTGAGACAGACAGCAGTGGACGGAGGTCTCTTTCCGTTCAGTTTATGCAGAGGATTATAGAAGTCTTTGACTCTTTGGTCGGAACTCTCGAACCCGTTGAAAGTTCGGAGACCATGGAGGCCATGTAGTCTCACTTCCAGGAGTTCCGGAAAAAGGTGAAGGAATCATCCGATGCATTGGCCCTGCAACTTCCCCTTTTACCTGAACGGAAGGGTGACAGCAAACCTGAGAACATAAAAGCAATTGAAAAGCCCGCAGCTCCTCGAGTAGTCTTGCACCTCGATGATGCTGTCTCTGTGTCGTACTCGCTTTTTTCTGCTACAAAGCAGGCCTCTAACGAGCTTTCCCGCAACGACATTGAGACCATGGTTCAGCAGAGAGTTCACAAAGCCTTGGTTTCGTACGGCGTCTCTCCGTCTGAGCCACAGCAGCCCTCTGATGGAGGGGCGCAGCGCAATTCCAAGAAGGCTGGAGAGAACAAAAGAGGCCAGTCTCGGAGCCGTTCTGAGGGTCGCGCGGATCCCGCGAATAAGCGACAGAACGCTTTGAGGAAGGGTTTCTGCTTTGATTGTGGATCTACTCAGCATTACTGAAACTGGAAGGATTGCAAATATGAGGATGGAGAAACTTATCTGCAGAGAATGGTTCGACTGGAGAAGGAGTCATCCGGGAAGAATAAACCGTCTGAGGGGTGTTTTCGTCGAGGATACACACCTTCGGACGCCAATCAAGCCTAATAATAAGACGTGGAGCCCCAAATTCGAAAGGAGCGAATGATCCGAATCCTATTCTGGACCTTGGTTATCCTAGAAGTGTCGGTGGCGTGAAGTCTGCAGCACGAATGGCCTCGGCTCTCAGAATTCCGTTTCCACTCCGCCTCCTTGACTATGAACCCTTCTAACACGGGTATGGCACAAACTGCGACGACGCTCGATTAGTATTCGCCATCTGGGATCTCCCTCTGACCGATATTGATGGGAAAAAGGCGTCTCGGCCGTTCTACCTTGTCGCTGGTCACGGGATACTGTTGGTCGGCAACAAACGTTTTCATCAGAGTAACTTGCTAGGCGGCGAAAGTCTCCTAATCCTTCCCAAGGGGGTACTGTCTGACTAGTATTTGAAGCTCCAGACGTACAGTTTACAGCTTCCTGGCCACCCGGACGACACCATTCGAACCCGACTCTTGGTAATGCCTAGCACCAGTGAAGCCATTTCTTCTTATTTCGCCTGCTACCGCAGCCTGATCGGAAGGACCTCTATCAAGGCACTGAGGAAGAGGTATAGCGACCAGAAGGTCTGCCGCCGTTTCGCGGCAGAGCTCCATGGCTTCACCCACATGCCTATTGAAGACATGAAGGAAATCTGTCGGTGGGCTCGTGTTCTTACTCCAGTACTGCCACAGGCGCTCGGGTCGACCTTGAGTAAGTGCACAACATGCCAAACCACCGGGCGTCCTTCTTCGTCCAGGAAAGTTTCCTTCCGGCGGCTGCTGGTGCCATTCAACACACATGTCCAGATTGACTTTCTCTTTGTTTCAGAGATGGACAACCTTTCCATATTACATATGGTGGATGCTTCCTCAGCACTTTCCGTCACGGCAATACTTGAGACAAGAGAGTTGAGTGAGGTGAAGTCTGCTTTCGAGCAACATTGGGTGAATATCCATGGCCCACCGGAATCACTCTCTGGCGACCCCGAATTCGACAAAGACACGTTCAAGAACTTCCTCAGTGCGCACTCTATCTCTTATGAGCCGCGCCCCGCGCGTAGACATAACAAGATTGGCGTGGTGGAGTCAAAGAATGCAATCGTAAGGCTTGTCTGCACCCGACTCCTTCGGGACGCAAGCTACTTTTCGGCGGTTCGCAAAACCAAGTTCTCCTACGAAGAGATTCTCTCTCGTGGGACATTCCTGAGCAACTGCATGTAGGGCAGTCGGAAGATGAGCAGCTTCGAACTGGTTCGAGGCTACACACCAAGCCTTATGGGGCTCCTGCAGTCCAAGGTATCCTCGAGGCGTACCAGGAACAGGTAGCGAGGAGGGCGATTCACACCCTCGAGAAGACTCGCAGCCCGAAGATACTCTCACAGACTCACTTTCCGAAAGGCACGGCCCTGTATTACTTCAAGAGAGGCCCCAAATTTGGCGAGGGGAAGGTTGGTTTTGTGCGTGAAGCGCAAGAACATTTACTTCTGCTTTCTTCGAATGAACAACACCAGGGCCCTAGTATTCGTGCGGCCTACGAAGATGTTCGTCTCGTACCAACATCAGCTCTGCTCTTGGAACTCAATAGTCTTGGGTACACCTCGCCACTATCACACGGTATTGTCGAGGTGGGTGAGAGTGTGAATCCCAAAGTCGGTGGAGACGAGCCAAGCATGAGCTCAGAACCCGCTGTGAAAGATAAACCATCAGAAGAGCCCCGAAAGCAGTCGCTAGGCTTTCTGCTGAATGATGAGGCAACACTTTGGTCTTACCACCTCAATATTTGTTCCATGCTTGCTGGAAAGAAACCACAAGTCGTTGATGACCCTGAGAGAGACATTGGTATCCCGCACGACCCGCCGCGTCCCGACAAGGATGTTGGTGTTACTGCGGTCCAACAGGTCAATCCACCGGTTCAACTGCGCTCAGCAGAGCAAGAGATTCTGAAGAATGCTCTGCCCGTGCTATGGAAAGACCAAGTCTCTGAATTCCGAACACAGTTCCTGCCAAGATGGGTTGTTGAGAAATCCATTGCCAAAGAGAAAGCCGTCTACAAGGGACGCTATCAGGAAGTGCGCCGATTTGCTCTCTCAAGGAAAGCAAACATCGTTACTTCTCACCACTTCTTTCACATTAAGGATGATGGTGAAGAGGGCACGCTTCGTCTCAAGTGTCGCTTGGTTCCACACGGTGATAGGGACACGGAGAAAGAGAGAATCCGAAAGGACTTCTTATCCACGCATTTTTTATCATTCGAACAGTGCTCCCGATTGCAGCTACCTTGGGGCTTCCACTTGCCACACTTGATATCAAGAGTGCTTAGCTACAGGGTGGTGAACTGACGCACGATATCTTCATAGTTCCTCCCAAAGGATGGGCTACTCCAAGTCATGTTTGGAAGCTTTTAGCTCCAAGCAACGGCCTTGTTGAGTCCGGTCGATCTGGCAGCTCATGGTTGAAAAGTGGCTATCGGAGAAGGAGATCGAGCCCCTCCCAGGACTCCCGCAACTCTTTGTACTTGTAAACAAGGACGGGTCTATAAATCTCGCATTGGCAAAAGTCGTTGACGATATGCTTATCACAGGGCTTCCGCAGGACCTCGAACGTTTCCACCACGAGATCAGTGCAAGATTACCTGTTGGCAAGTTCGATACTTCACCCAGGCTCATCTTCAACCGGCTACGTATCTATCGGGAAGATGACGGGTTCGTCTCAGTGAATATGGAAGAGTTCATGGGCAGTATCCAGAAGTTTTCGATCACAAGGCAACGCCGCAAAAGCTTTAACTCCCCATGCACCTCTGATGAGCGGACTGAGTTTCTCGGTCTTTCTGGATCGCTTAACTTCCTAGGCCATGGCGTCCTTCCACAAGTCTCTCTTGCTGCCAGTTACTTGCAACAACGGACCTCGAAGTTGCTATTATCGGACTTGATCTTAGCGAACCAAGTCCTTGGTGAAATGCAGTCTCTGAAGCCCGAGCTTCTGTACAAGCGTCCTCCTTCTCTCGCAATCGCTCCGCGATACCTTGCTTTCTCGGATGCCAGTCAGGGAAAGGGCTCGTATGGGCAGACCGGCTTTCTATCGGTACTTTTCATGCCTGCGGGGGGTGGAGATCCAGTGTTCCACATGCTTGACTGGACGAGTTCCAAGCAAGCCAGGATGTCTTTCAGCTCGATTGGAGCAGAGATCCTGGCTACTGCCCTCTCGGCGGACCGTGGGGCTACGATGTCGGGTGCTATAGTGCGGGTTTATAGAGCGAAGATGGTCCTCCCGTTTGTCCTAACTGTAGACTCTGACGGATTATATTCCACGATCACGACCCTCCACGAAGGGAAGGATTATCGCCTTCGACCAACGGTGGAGAGACTTCGGGATTCGTTCGAGACAGGAGAGATATCTATTCTCCAGTGGTTTAAAGGCTCCCATAATCTTGCGGATGCATTGACAAAACGTAACGTTGTGATGTTCCGGATGCTCAATGAGGTGATGAGGAAAGGGGTGATACCTGCGTCGTTACTTCAATATGAGAAGAGAGTTTCGAACACAAACTAGGCCGATAAATGCTTTCGTAGACTCAAGATTTGAGAGGTAAACTGTTTAAGTACTCTCGGGGACACTCGCCTTATGCAAGAAGGTTCCCTTTGAGCGACGGAAGAAGACCAGCTCGCGCAGCTCCATTACATTTACACCCTCACCCATATCACCCAAACATGCACACAGGAACAAGTAAGAAAGCTCAAGTGGGCATGGCTCCACGGCATCTAGAACTTCACAGGTGTTTGCATCGACGCATAATACGTGGTCCACATTTCTCTTTCTCAAGCGTACCAAGTATACTCCGGCACACCGCGTTGCCAACCATCGAAGTCGGCTTGGTTCTGATTTTGGTATCTTCACACGATTTAGCTTCATGTTGCCTGCCTTGTCTTGCAACCATCGTGCCATATCTGTGAAGCTTAATAATGCAGGAAGTTCTGATGATAGTAAGGTGCACTTTGTGAACCGTGCGCCCGTTACTCGTTCTGTGGCATTGATTAGTGAGGCATGCATACAGAAGTCATCCGTACTGGACACCATCATGCGAGAATCATTGATCTGGTACTTTTTGGTGCCTTTTAAATGAGGGGTCCGACCCGGACACGAGACTCTTACTGGAACTTGTGGATGAGCCACACAGTAACGGTCCAAAGCATCAATTTCAGAGACGCTTTGCTGGGGAATGAGCGAGACACGATTACCAACTCTATGCACTTCACACATAACTGGGCCCTCCCATATCCCAGAGAAGTATACAGATGCTGGAATGATACCCCGTAGATTTGAAATCCGGATGTCTTTCGGATATCATCTGGATATCTTACGTATATCCATGATATCCCTGTGATATCAAGTAGATATGACAGATGATGTACGAAATGATACTCTTTTGATGCCCTTGAGACATGCATCAACTACTTTGAAAGATAGAACAGTAGATATGACGAATGATTTCGAAAACCAAAGTTGCTTCTCTTGGAATTGCTCGGACATCATTCGGACATCCAGAAATCAGACGAATATCATTGGTATGGATATTGTGAGCAATGTCCTGTCTTCTATGTACATCGGCAGTATATCCAACCTCGAAAATCAGATGGATATCCAAAGCATATCTAAGGAATATCAAGCGGATATCAAAGTGTTTCCCTGGGTATTGGCTCTGCCACTAGTGCTGGACAGAGCCCTGGGCCCTCAATGCTGTTTAAGGTCACACAACTCCAGCCCCAATGTGGCTCGTCGTGATTCCTTGCGTAGTGCGCTGGACTCTCTAAGATCCTGACGCCGTATTGCTCTGGTGAAAAAAAGGTATTGGCCACGAACATAACTTCGTCTCTGGACCATATGGTCCCGGTATTACATTCATACAGACCGTAGCGCAGCGCTACAGTGTGATCTGCTTTCGCTCCCGGCCGTTTTTTGCACCATTCAAATAATGTTTCCCCTACAAGTGCGAAACAATCAGCCGGTGGTAGCGACCTAATTTCCCCAGAAAGGTATTCTACTTGATACAGTTCATCCGCTGCTTCTGCGTTTCGAGTGATGGAAACTACACTAGTGAAGTCCCATTCCTGCTCAGAGCCGCTTCCTAGCGTATCATTTCTTAGAGATGCAGATTGGGGAGCACTCACATCGTCCTCGTGAAGCCTTCCGTCCTCAGGCTGAGTGCTTGCGGTGGGCTGACAAACAAAGAAGTACCGTGTTTTGCGCACACGCCGAGGATAACGGCTTTGAGTAATGGTGTTTTCGGAATGCTGTTGATTCGCAGCATCTGCCTCAGAACTACCCGCTGTTTTTGCCTTCTTAGTTGGTACAGTACAGACTATTTGCGTTGCAAGCCGTTTTCTTTTGTTTTCGCTCGTTGTCGAAGACAGGATCCAGAGAGATCTAAAATCTGGAAGTTGCGTTGAAGCACGGTTACGAATCATGCCCCGTTTCAGAACTGATTTATCAATGCGCCGCGGGTCCCTGACCACTGCTTCCCGACGCATGTCAATCTGTACATGCGCACCGCGGGGTGCTGAGCTACAACGCCACGTCGAATGTTTCGCGCTAGGCACCACTTCTTGCAGCCCAGACTTGTGTCCCCCGTCGGCGCTGGTGGCAACTCTCATCGTGACGTGAAGCTGCCTGAAAAGACCCACTTCGAACCAAGACACGCGTAGCGTATGCGTGTGAGAGTGCTAGGACACGGCTGAGCCGCGCCCTGCCCTCTACTGCTTTGTTCTTGTCGACGATATACAGATCGTCAGTGATCTTGCGTTTCGGCTGGTGGGGCTAGTCTACGAAGGACTTGGATCCAGCAGGAACTGTAAGCTGTGCTTATGTACTTGGGATCCGCCAGCGCAGGGTGAAATATTTAAGCTTGCAACGCGTCATGATGATGTCGTTCGTTCGGTGCCGATGACATTTTCATCCTGGCTGGAACCTACTGGTTTAAGTTATATCGTGGTGCCTGGTTATGTACTGGATACATATTGGTGTCTCTGCCGCTCTGTGTTCTTTGTTTTTGGCGAGAAAACTTTGTGACATGGATCGACAAGGTTTCTTTATTGTTCAGATAATTTGTTATTGTCCGCGCTATCTTAAGGACTGCGATGAGTGTCTTACCTTGCTAGCACTACCGCTCTGTTATTGGTTGCTCGATTGCTATACCGCTTCGGATTTCGTCCTTTTGGTGATCCCGCACCGCAACCCTTGGAGTGCATGGCTCCATCATCATGGAGAGAAACGAGTACGGTGCAAGCGGGGGGTGTATGGCTATGTGTACAATTGTACACGCGCAGGCTGCTCGCAGTTCGCGTAAGATTGATCGATCTCCCGCTGCTCGAGAGCTCACGAGGAGCTCAGAGGGCGGGAGAACGGGGACTAAAATAAACGAGACGGCGTCTGACCCCGCCCGGAGGAGGCGGAGGGGACCAGACGGGGGAACCGACTTCTTCCCTGCTCTGTTTGCCATTCCGAGGACCGAAAAGACGACAACGTAGCTCTCCGCAACGTTTGTTTAGCACGCGCCTCATACTGCCGTGAACCATACTGGGTCCATAACTATGGTACAAGGCAGTATGAGGCGCGTGCTAAGCAAACGTTGCGGATAGCTACGCTGTCGTCTTCTCGGTCCTCGGAATGGCAAAAGGAGCAGGGAAGAAGTCTGTTCCTCCGTCTGGTCCCCTCCGCCTCCTCCGGGCGGGGTCAGACGCCGTCTCCTTTATTTTAGTCCCCGTTCTCCCGCCCTCTGAGCTCCTCGTGAGCTCTCGAGCAGCGGGAGATCGGTCAATCTTACGCGAACTGCGAGCATCCCGCGCGTGTACAAATGTACACATAGCCACACAGCGACCGCAGGTCAGGGCAGGGCTTGGGTGGGATGATGTCCTCAGCTGAAAAATCTTGTTGACAACATTGTCTGGTTGCAAAAAGCTTAGCCAAAGGAATAGAATTGCCAAGCTAAGATAAGCAGATGCAGCAAGAAGATATTTGAACTTCCGTTGTGCTGACAGTGCCCACGGCGCAGATGCTGCAGTGCTTTGTACGTGTAGTACTCGACAGTCTTTCTACTGTCTACTGATACGAAGCGTGCTGGCGATTCGACAGATACGACGTAGTGTACACGTAGCCACGGGTAAGACAAATTGTGCGAGTGAGATGCGAAAGACTGAGAGAAAGGCTCTCAAATCCATTTACGACGCGCGCTTTTGGCGCGAAGGCGAGCAGATCCGGGGCTGACGTCAGCGGCCCACGAGCGGCAACGACAACCATTCGATTACGCAGAGCGTATCTCTGTTGGCGCCAGATTGGAAAAAGGAACCGAAACACCGTAGGCCCTACTGGAGCTGCCTACATCAGAAGCACAGTGCTCGCAGGACTCGTTGGGTGGAGCGGAAAACCGCAAGAAAAGGCTGGCGAAGACAAGAACAACGGGGAGCGAAAGCACGCCACAATGGAGCAGAGTTTCTGTCCTGCTCGTCGTGGATCCCCGGGCCGGTCGCTGCGGGAGTCACAACTGGCCCTTGTTTATTCTGGTGCTCTTTGAGCGCGCAGAGCGCCGAGGGCTCCTTGGCACCGCTGAAGGTGCTTCCGAGCTGCTTGAGCTCGGAAATTCGGGGCAGCGGGGCTAACTGGAGGTGGAGTAAAGCGCGCACAAATCTAGTGCAGTAAGTGGAGTCCTACAATCCCCCGTTTCGGCGGAAGGGGTTCGCACTGTGCGAAAACATCCCCGAAATCTCTATGAATGCGCCGTGCTGCGCTGAGACAACCCAAACTTTCCACGATACAGCGGCCGGCGGTCGCTCGTTATAATGAACTTCGGTGTCAAAACAAGACGTAGAGCGCATAACGACCGAAGCCACTGAGGGTGTTCTTCTGCCGTTGTCAGTCTGGTAGTCCACGCTCCGCCGATCCTAAGATCGTGCAGGGCATGCGACAGAAGCCAAGCTCGAGGTTCACCGGCCTCTGATAGGGTGCGGCCTCAAGCGCGGCGACTCAGGAATGGCCGGAATCGAGCGCTCAAAATCTCTTGTACGATGTTGCGCTGCGCAGTGCGCAAGCGGAGTGAACGCCAAAGCCGTCCCTTTTGTAAACGAGGACGGCGACGACGAGCGCGTTGCACTTATAAGAAGGAAAAGAGCGCGCTGCACTTAGAAGAAGGAAGAGAAGGGCGCGCGGAGGCTTGCCAGATGTTGATGATGGCGCCAGGAGAGGGGAGGATTCGATGGAATCGCATTAATTTGTAGTGCAAACCCGGGGACGGGACAGACACTCAAGAAGTTCGAGTCCTTGCTCCCTAGGGGACGTAGAGCCAGAGAATGAGCCCTCCGTGCACGGAGAATGGCGGGTGTAAGACTGCCCGTGCCTCGGGATATACCTCGGAGGTTGACGGGGAACAGGCTAGGTGAAGATCCGGAAACGGAGACCACAGTGGTGGGCAGTACCAGTGAGCAGTGGAAACCTTAAGCAAAAAAGGGGGAAAAGAGATAAAAACCAAAGGAAACCACCCACGAGGCGTGCGGAAAGCGGCAACAGACCCGGCGGCGGATGACGGAGACCTGTATTCAGCCCACGCGGCAAAGATCTCTATACAGAGTTGGTAGTTCTACCACTTGTGGTTAAGCAGGTATCTCCACAATGAAAGGTGTCCGAAGACGGAATTAACCCGAGGGTGTAGAGCAAAACTCTGCGCTGGGCGCGATGGGGAATCTCCATTAGGATGTCCGAGTCCTACTCCCTGGATGGGATAGAAACAGCGGTAGAACCCTCTGTCCGTGCTCGAGTCGCGAGACAAGCCGGGTGTAAGACCGGAGACGGTGACTGGATATACCTACACAGGTGAGATGCAAAGAACGGTGTAGATCCAGAGGTGAAGTGTGATCCGAACCTGGAGAGATGGAGAAAAAGGGAACCGTGTCAAAGTGGGAAAGCTCACGGTGCAACCCACCGGAGCGAATCTACGGACCGTGCCAACCGGCGGGAACAGGTCCGATAGCGGAGCGACGCACAAAGGCATGCCAAAAATATACCCAATACTGGGGCGGAAGCAATACCTGAACCAGGTGAACGCGTGACAACAACAGTCACGAAAGTAAACAACAAAATACAATGACAACAACAATGAACCGATAAAACGGTAGATATCAAAGATTCCAGAGATGGCAAGATGCAAGCTTCCTAAGTGACCCTGAGGGGTAGTAGCGCCGAAACCAATCGTGATTACTCTCCGAGGGGAGTGGTAAACCTACGTAGGCCGCTGTCTACTATAGCCCGATCCTCAACAGGACGCGACTCAGTTGTCCATTTACTTAGAGGCTCCAGGGTGAGATCACCCGAGCATATATACTATTACTACTACGGTATCTACGATGCACACCTCCCGAGGGTCATACACGTGGACGAACCACTGTCAGGGTGCAGGGTGCTCTCCAACGGGCGTGGCACAAATATCTAACTAGCCAGCTCCACCACGTGGCCTACTATCACACCTACTATGCACTTCCCATGCAGGGTCCACCTATTAAGGGTCCAACCAAACCATCCCAAAAATACCCAAAATTAAAGGGAGCTTTCATAACTTAGCCACGTCACCGGCCATCGGTACCATCTCATTATGAGAACCGTGATGCATCCGATAGCAGAAAGCTGTTGCTCCACATCTCCCCCTCCTTAGGTTCGAGCGCGAGCGCGAGCGCGAGCGCGACGGCGAAGTACCGACATCGGGAGTATAAATATGACGTCCCCTCAGGGTTCTACCGACCACTTGGTTCTTCCACACAAGCGGCTTTCGCCTCCGACTTCGGATATAACTCCTCCTTCTTCTCCGATACCTCGGCGTTCGCTACCAGTGCCTACTGATCCTTCTTCTCCTTCGACAGGAATGAATCCGAACCCGTTCCATACCAACCCGCTCCCGGGGAACTCGTCGTCAGCTCCGCAAGCGGCGTCTGAGGTGCCCCCGGGTAGTGCGTCGCTACAAGGACATCTTCCTCAAGGCCCCTCCCAATACTTTGGTGGGTTTCAGTCAGCTCCTCTCCCTCAAGGGAATCCGTACGGTGGTCCGTTCAATCAACCCTACGCGGGGTACAACCATCTCGGGTTCTTCCCTTCTCAGGCGCAAGCTCCGGTCCCACAAGCGGTAGCTCCTTTCAGCTTCTACGAGGCGTACCCCCATCCGAGTGCTCCTCTTCCGATGCCTCCGGCTCCTCCAGTTGCTCCTTCACAGCAGGCTTTCGATACTAACGCCATTGCTTGGAATGCTGAACAAGCTGTCCCGTTGACGGTGAACCCCAGTGGGTGGATTAGTCGTGAGTCCCTCGTGAATCGGGATATACGCCGCGAGGGCCTTATCTTCTCCCGCGCGCCGTGGTTCCACCCGACAGCGGTTGCCGATGAGGCTCTCATCGATTCTTACGCCGTGAACGGAATGCTCCCAGGTGGGATCCCCCGAGATGCAGTACGCTCCCGCGAGTGGCGAACCCACATTGCGGTGGAACCTCACTTGCTCGGATGTGAACGTGGAGAGTCTCTTGACCAAGCGCGTGGGAAGATGGCTCGTCTGGCTTATTCCACGGTTGGAAGGTTGCAATATGATCATCCGATTCCGGCAGAATTAGACTTCGACGTGTCGCACTACCGTACCTACGGGGAGGTTTCATATGGCAACGCGTTGGCGGAGTTTCGGGAAGCGGAGCATCGGTATCACTTTGGTGAAGTGGATCCTGATATCCTCCTGTGGAGTCGTCCCTTGCTGAGGGCAGAGTTCCGATACCTGTCACGGAGTAGGCGTCACAACCGTGATCTCTATGATTTCGAGAGGAGGGTCCGGTTGGAGCGGAATGCGCGCTCCCGTCGGGGACTTCTGATTCCGTATCCAAATTTGGAGGTTGATCGTTTGCGCTTCGATGCCTTACCGTCCCGATACGTAGGCCTTCCATCCTGCTGGAGTCGCGTAGAGGTCCCTGCGGGGTGTTTCGCTGAACTCCCGCCGAGCATCTACTATATCGGCTTGCGGTTGATAGACAATCCCAACTCGGGCTATTGGTCGTTGGTACTCGCCGAGTGGGCTCCCCGCGTCGCGGTTCACCTCCTGTGGGATGTCTATGATCACTACCGCTTGTGGTATCTCCCTCCAAATTTGAGGTGGCTCCTTCGAAGGATTGATCTTGTTACCCCCTTGGGTTCCGAGGCTAACCAGGAAGAGGTTGGAGAGTTGTTGGATGTCATCGATAGGGTCGATTGGGACCGAGTTCCGGTAGCTTGGCAGCCTGACAGGCGACAGCGTTTCCGTGACCGATCACCGGGGCGAATTTCCACCCGTTCCGGGGTCTGGGTGTACTACGACCCGTGGGAACGACAGTTCATCTCCGAGGAGTAAGCGACTGCAATGGCGGCTATGGCCCGCGAAATGCCGGTCGGTCGCCCAGTAGGGTTCGTGTTCCCCGAGGATTACGCCGTTCCGTCGGATGCACCTGATCCAATGTTGGACGATGATGAGATTGCCACCGTAGCCGGGCCAGCACAGCTGACAAGAGTTCCGAACTCGGATCCTAACGCGGCAGCGGTCCCAACAGAGGGCGTTCAAGCCCCTGCGGGATGGTCCTTGATCGCTCCCACTACTCAGCCTGCCAATTGGGCTGGGAGTGTGGCTTCCCTTCGTGCTGACCTCCAGGCTCATGGCATTCCGACCCCCCCGGGGGTGAACACCGTTGCGGGGCTCGCGGCTCTGGCGAGCGAGTACTTCGCGCGAAATCCCAACACGGGAAGCGGTGCTCCCTCCACTGGAGGTTAGCCCCTCATGAGGTCTTCCTCCAATCTTAGAGTGTCTTGTGATAGTTTCCAATTAAAGCCAGCTAGTGGCAAATTTTCCCTTACCCTCGTCGAGGTATGCTTCTCGGCGACGAGCTTCTTCTTCTTCCTTCTTCCTCAACGGGATCTGTTTTCTTCCACTTCTCTTCCAGTTCCTGGCCACATAGTGCAGATGTCTTCATTTCTTTTTAGGCAGTTTCTACTTCTCCGTAATACGGAAGTTTCCCGATAATTCGGTAATTCTACTACATCTCTCCTATGATACAGGGGATCTCTTCCTACTTCTTTCTCTTCTTCTTCTCTTCTGAGCATCCTTCTTCGGACTTCTTGCCGCACGGCCGGCATGAGTACTGTAAAGCACACCGGTAAGCGGGCTACCCGACCATCGCGTTATCCAATGTCGGAGGCAATGGCGTCCGAGTACGGCGATGATACGACATCACCTTGGACCTGGGGAGGTGTTCAATTGGCTCCCAAGTGTCCTCGTCAGGGGGATAGCCGTACCAACGGACTCTATACAGTAGTTTCCCTTCGCGGCTTTCCTCGTGTTCCACGATACGATCTACCACGAATTCTTGTGGGTATACGCTATCTTCGGCTGCTTCCTTGTTCTTTCCCGACATCGGGGAGTGACAATTAGCAAAACCCAAGCGTGGTAGTAGTTCGTTCGGGTTCTGAACCGGTTCTCGGGGCGGGGGACGGGTGAACTGTCGTGTCCTCCAGTCGTCGCGACGGAGTGCGCTAACTCCCGACGCGGGAATCCTTCATGGACCTACGACGGCTTCTCCTAGTGGATTGGCGAACTGAACTTTCGTCCTCCGAACGATTCCGTTCGGCGGCTTCTGCTTCCTCGTCCATCCGAATGGTGGCTTTGAGGGTGTCCAAGCGTGCATGGATCCGTTCCACGGCGGCTTAAGTATCCTCTCGTACGAGGCGGTTTTCCACCACACAAGCCCTTGGGGAGCCGAAGCACTCCATGAGTGAATTCATCTCCTGCCTCAGGATACGCACCTCTCCTGAGACGTCCTTATCTAGGAGTTTATAAACCTGTCGACGGAGTTCCTCGACTGACTCGATGAGGGATATGTGGGCAGCGTTAGCAATGCTAAGGCGAGTGCCCAGATTACTGTACTCCTGAGAGTCAAGTCTTTCCGGAGGTGCGGCAGAGGGTGTCTCCACGACTGGAACTTCCTCTCCAGGTTGTGGTACTGCCTGCGGAGGGAGTTCTATAATCCCCTGTCCATCAACGGATGCATTCCGGTTCTCGGAGTTGTCACGATTACTTCCCGATCCAGGGACCGATATTCTCGAGCGGGTACCACCTGACCGCGCAGGGGCATTCGAGGTAACCGATCTTCCTTTCGAGGATGTAGCTCGGCGTGGCACACTGCAGCTTGCCAACCGAACTCGGGGGTTATTACGCGAACAAGTGCGAGACTTCCGAACTGCAGCCAAAAGGGGTGAGAGATATTGTGTCACAACCCTGTGAACGGGGCCGCGACCTTCAATCTCCCAAAAAGGGAATTCCAAGTGTCCAGATTCCAAGGGACACAGCAAACCCAGTTTCGGTCCTCCACCGTTCTAAATCGGGAGACCAAAATGTAGAGCAAAACCCTGCGCTAGGAGGGATGGGGAATCTCCACTAGGATGTCCGAGTCCTACTCCCTGGATGGGATAGAAACAGCGGTAGAACCCTCTGTCCGTGCTCGAGTCGCGAGACAAGCCGGGTGTAAGACCGGAGACGGTGACTGGATATACCTACACAGGTGAGATGCAAAGAACGGTGTAGATCCAGAGGTGAAGTGTGATCCGAACCTGGAGAGATGGAGAAAAAGGGAACCGTGTCAAAGTGGAAAAGCTCACGGTGCAACCCACCGGAGCGAAGCTACGGACCGTGCCAACCGGCGGGAACAGGTCCGATAGCGGAGCGACGCACAAAGGCATGCCAAAAATATACCCAATACTGGGGCGGAAGCAATACCTGAACCAGGTGAACGCGTGACAACAACAGTCACGAAAGTAAACAACAAAATACAATGACAACAACAATGAACCGATAAAACGGTAGATATAACAAAGATTCCAGAGATGGCAAGATGCAAGCTTCCTAAGTGACCCTGAGGGGTAGTAGCGCCGAAACCAATCGTGATTACTCTCCGAGGGGAGTGGTAAACCTACGTAGGCCGCTGTCTACTATAGCCCGATCCTCAACAGGACGCGACTCAGTTGTCCATTTACTTAGAGGCTCCAGGGTGAGATCACCCGAGCATATATACTATTACTACTACGGTATCTACGATGCACACCTCCCGAGGGTCATACACGTGGACGAACCACTGTCAGGGTGCAGGGTGCTCTCCAACGGGCGTGGCACAAATATCTAACTAGCCAGCTCCACCACGTGGCCTACTATCACACCTACTAGGCACCTCCCATGCAGGGTCCACCTATTAAGGGTCCAACCAAACCATCCCAACAATACCCAAAATTAAAGGGAGTTTTCATAACTTAGCCACGTCACCGTCCATCGGTACCATCTCATTATGAGAACCGTGATGCATCCAATAGCGGAAAGCCGTTGCTCCACAGAGGGCAATGGCCACAAATGATCAGAATTGCCTGAAGGATCCCGAGGGATGGAGCTCGAGTGTACCGTACGCGCTGACTCCCCCGGTGGAGTGGTGCACTTCGCGTAGGCGAAACTAGTCCAGAGCCGAACCCGGTTACCCTTTACTGAAGGTGGAGGTGGCCGCGAGGTCACCTCCTATACCGTAACCCGTAAATTAGTTAAACTAAATTAAATAATCTAGTGCACACTTGTGCAAAGCCACACACGTGGTGTACGTGACCAGCCCGCGTCAGCGGTCAGTAAATAATTCGACTATCGAAACAATTTCCTTGTGAATAGACCCAAATCAGACAACGTGTACCCACGACCACTCAATACCACGTGCCACACCATGGCAATTCCAGCTTACATTCCGACATCCGATCACCTCAAATTATCCCAGTTTTGGGCCAAGTTTCATACTTTCCTTTCCTAGGATCAAACCTGGGTGCACGAGTTATGAATATCAACCTCGCTGATACCGCGTTTCCCCGTTTGCTCTACACATCCCCCTCCTTAGCCTCCAGGCATTGCCGAGAACGGCGGTAACTTCCAATGCAGAAATGTAAAAATACGCAAGCTGCCATGGGCCTTACCGACATCCCGGTCCCTCGTCACAACGAGCCTCACGGTTGTGCGGTAAGTTCTCCCGCAGTCACAGTGCGCTACGACGACTCGGCTTCCCTAGACTCTCCTCAGATCGTCTCCGCGATGAATCCTTACCAGAATAGTGATCAGCCTTCCCAGCCTGGGGCGTCGAGCAACCCGATTCCCTCTGTTCCCGCGACTGGGTATCTCGGCAGCTTCGCGACAGCTCCTCTGTTACAGAGTCAAAGTCAGACTTCGACACCGAATCCGGTCGACGTAGCTGCGTGGAACTCGGCGCATGCCGTGCCATTGCTGGCTACTCCAGGTGGCTGGATTGCGCGCTAGTCACTCTTGACACAGGATCAGAAAACGGACGGAACTTGGACGTACTTCAGAGCTCCCTGGTTCCATCTGACGACGGTACGCAACGCTGCGCTAGTCGATGCTTATACAGAGAACGGTCTGCTGCCTGGCGGCCTTTCTCGTGACATGGTCGACTCCTGGGATTGGAGGAACCGCGTGGCGGTGCCGACTCATCTTATCTCGCGGCAGAGACGCGGTCGTCAATACGAGACGTTGGACCAAGCCCGAGCGGCAATGGCGCGGCTCTCGTACTTCCGTAAAGAGCGGGCCTCTTTTCCAGAGATGATTCCACCGTCGTACGGTTTCGACTTATCTCGCTTCCGAACATACGGAGAAATTCAGTATGGCGCGAACCTCGCGGAGTTCCCAGCCTCAGCTGCCTTCCCTCAGGAAATGCCATTCGACATCCTCCTGTCTCACAGGCCTATCATCCGAGCGGAATTTCGCTATCTGCGACGTCCTTCTGGAGATGGGTCGTTCTTCGACAGGCTGCTAAATGAGCGCAAGTGGAGGTCCCGCTTCGGGTATCTGGTTCCCTATCAGAACATCGAGGTTGAACGGTTGCGCCCGACGTCGTTAGCGGGGCGATTCCCGTCCCTTCCAGCATGGTGGAGCATGTACGAAATTCCTTGCGGTTTTTTCGCGGAACTTCCCCCTGTATCTCCTACGTGGGGTCGCGCATGCTTTCGAATCCCAACTCAGGGTATTGGATTCTTTTCATCGCTGAATGGGCGGCTCGCGTTGCGGCTTTCATGCTTTAGGAAGCCTATGATCAACACCGTGTTTGGTACATCCCGCCGAAGCTTCGGCTCTTCCCGAGGATGCTGGATCTCCATACTGCTCTGGGTTCAGAAGACAACGTTCTCGAGCTCGAGTACCTCCTCGATCTCATCGAGAAGATCAATTGGGGTCAAGTTCCGGCGGAAAACGTCCCACGCGGGAGTAGGTCATCTCATGATCGTTCACCTGGGCGCAGGCATCCGGGAGCCGGGGATTTTGTCTATTACGACCCGTGGGAGGGTGTCATGGTGTCATGCGATCAAGCGCATGCTTTGCGACAAATTCCTCTGGTTGTCCCAGAGGATAACCCGGTTGGGTCCCTGCTTTCATATGATTACTATATCCCTCAGCCAACGAGGACGACCCAATGGTGGATGATACGGTAGGAAACCAGGCGCTGGTATTTCAGCCGTTTGGGACGGTAGCGAATCCAGAAGCTGGAGCAGGCAATTTGCCAGTGGGCCCCACGGGTTGGGGCGTAGGCCCTTCCCATGTAAACATCGATCCGCGGGCCATCTCGATGCGTAATCAGCTCCTGAGTTTCGGAGTACCAGTCCTACCGGACATGTAGGACCTCGGCCAGTTGGTGGTGCTGGGTGCGCAGATATTTGCGAGTCCTTCTCAAAGTGGTCCGTCGAACACGGGAGGCGCGGGACCCTCGACCGGTTTATCGTGAGCCCAAGAGTGGGACGACCTCGCTTGAGTGAGTGCGGACGGCGCAACATTGGAGGACCAACAACCCAACTATTGGTATGACTTCTGCCATAGAATAAACCGATAGTCGGTAACTTCTTGCTTCTTAACCGGATTCCGGTATCCTTGTTCTTCCTTCTTCATCGATTCCGATTACTCCTCTTCCAGAGTTCCTTTTCCTTGAGTAACCATGCGTCTTCGCATTCATTCACATTATATCCGCGTTAATTCGCGTTGGACCGTAATACGGTAGTTTGCTAAGTCCGATAAATCGGCGTCCTTGACCCGGAGTACTTCTTTTTCCTCATCCCTTGGGGTTCCTCCCCACAGGGATTCTTCTATCCTTAACCAGATACAATTTCATTTCGCGAGCGGGCCAGTCGGTTGATAACGGCAAGGAAGCCTTCGGGTTAGCCTACCTGGGCAGAATCCAAGTCTGGACGGTAAGCTAAGTGCTTGCGCCAACAATAGGCGATGACCTTGGATTGCGGTAGGTGTTTAATTCGTTCCCAAGTATCCTCATCAGAAGCGTATCTGTACCAACGGACCTGAGAAAGCACTTCCCCGTCGTTTACGACATGGCGCACTATGCGGTCTATCACAAATTCCTGTGAATACACTTCCCGGTTGCGGGCCTTTGTGGCCTGCTGAGCCATTCCCATTGAAATGGGTAGCCTCGAAGGGCCTAACAGAGATCTAAGAGCTCCGTCGGAGATGCTTCCCACGCGATGGAGTTCGCTCTCAATATGCGAGCTCCGCGGGGATCGCCCGTTGCGGCGATACTGTAACTCTCGAATCACGCGTTCTCTTCCCAAGGTGAGAGAGTCTCGTGAAAGTTCTCGAACAGTCGAGTCTAACGGTTGGACGTTGATAACCCTCGCTAGGGAGACCGTCGAGTAGTAGGTCTCCCGATTGACGGGTCTTTGGACTTCACCATGGTGACCGTTCTGCTGAAGAGGCATGCCAATCGCACTCCCTATGCAAGGCGGCGGTTCACCCGGCCACGGGCCATGTGCCATCGTTTCCCATTGGTAGGGCGCTACGATCTGGCAAATCGTACGACACTACGCAGTGTTCGGCCGTCCACGTGGTTGCGGCTGACAGCCACTCATTAAGAGTCACCACCCATTGCTGTGCCCCGGCGCTGCACGTGTCTGACACGATTATTTCCCAAGAAATCGGGGAGATGCGCTCGCGCACATTTGCGGTGGCAGCGCAACCTGAAAACCGAGCGCCGACTCTCCACGCGACGTGGTTGTACTCCTCGGAGTGTTACTTCACAAAACTTTCAAGTCCTGTAAGGGAACCCAGAGAGGTGAATTGATGTCCACATGATATTCCCCAGATAACCTATATTAGAATTACGAAACCTGAAGATGTCCATTTGATCTCCTTAAGATGTCCAGATGATATTCGTAAATGATGCTCAGATGATGCATGAAGTATATCCAAATGATGACCACCTGATACGCATATGATGTACGAAGAGATGTCAATTGGATTTTGTGATGTCCGAATGATGCACCCTAGATTTCCGGACATCCATTGGACATATCTTCGTGCATCATATGAATATCTTTGGAATAGTTTTTGTACATCCAGAGGGCATGTAAAGGGCATCAATTAGGCGCATCCAACGGGGTACCACGGCATATCATTTGGATATCCTGGATGCGCAGAAGATATCCGAGTGATGTCCCATAGGTGTCCCAAATTTTCATCCGATGGACATCCATCGCGCATCACTTTATCTCACAGGGGAAACCATTGAAATGGTACTCTCTCAAACGAAACGCACTCACACATGAGTTAGCCCAGGTCACTTCTGGTTCGCTTACAGCGTCGCTTCACAGCGTCAATTGTCCGCGTAAGACGGTTGATCCAGATCAGCGGATACTGTTTTCACAGTACTTTTCTCCTTCAAAACGCGATGGCGCGACGTCGAGGCGTGCGACTTCCCAGATTGGGGTACACTATCTGCGAGTCCCTGAACTTCTCGGGAACGAGTGTTAACACTTTCTCGTGTCTCCGCAGTGGTGGATGCGTTTCCGTTGAGGAGCTCGCCAGCGTTGGCAACTAGATCTTGCGAATCTCCAGTGGGAGTCACTGTGCTAGCAGTTGGCGCAAAAGTTCCAGGAAGTGGAGAACCGAACGGCACCGGGGTGTCAACCGCAGTTGCTGCATTTCCTTCCCCCTCCTTAGGTGACTGTACGGGCTCCATGAGGAGATGGGGGGGCGAGGTAACCCGTGTATACACTCGTGTAGAGTTATTTGGGTTATTACAAGTTAAAGTAGATGAATCTCTGAGGTCAGAGTCCTCTACGTTCGGTAGATCTGATAACCCTCGATCCAGGTGCGGAAGAATTGCAGGGCGCGACGGAGCATCTGCTGATTGCAGCTCGTCTTGTAGCGTAGGATCCCCTGATTGGGTACTGGTATCCGACGGTTGTGCGTAGTCCGGGGGCGGAGCTAGAACCACGCGGTCTCGCGAGATGCGTTCGTGCTGATCGTCTATGTCGAGAACTACGGTGTCGGGCGCGACGTAGATAACACGATACGGTCCATCGGCGATAGAGACAGCTTATGTCAACGTTCCTTCTCAGGATTATAATATTCCTTTCGGACGAAAACGAAGTAATTAGCCTTGACCACAGGCGGCTTACCGTGGAGTCGGCGATCAAAATTCTTCTTGAAAGCAAGTTGAGCCTTCTTCATGGCTTTCCGCGCAACCGGTACAATGTTCTTTAACCAGTTTTCCAGTTGTCCCTGTACGTCCGAGGTGACGGAGTAGATGACAACGTCGGTTGAGGTTCAATGGCTACCGGAGGCGGTATTCTCGAAGGAACGAGCGCAAACGGCCATAACGACGTGACCCGATGTACCTGGTTATTGTACGCATATGTAATTGTGTCAGTGTACAGGTCCTATCCTTTGGGTGATCCGCTACATAGGATCTTAATGCGTTAAGCATAGTACCATTAAATCGTTCTACTTGCCCACTACACTGAAGATGATAGGTTGTAGTAAACAAATTCTTGATATCCAAGATGTGACAAACGTCCTGAAAGAACTTCCCAGCAAATTGCGAGCCATTGTCTGATAACAGATGAACGGGCGGTCCGTATACAAAGACCCAATGCGTTACAAACGCTTCAGCGACGGCGGCCGCAGGAATCCGTTTCAACGGAACAGTTCGTACGAGTTTCGAAAACCTGTCGGTAATAACCAGGAGATATCGGTTACCTCGGGCAGTCCAAATTAGTTCACCAAGAAGGTCGATAGCGACAAACTCTAGAGGAGCTGAAGCTGGGAACAGCGTCAGTCTCTTTCAAACTCGTCGTATTTTGACGTTGTTCTTGGCGCATTCCGTGCACGAGCGGCGTACTGCGTAGCAGTCAAAAGCCATAGCGGGCCAGTAGAAGTCTCTACGGAGGGTTAGAAACAACTCCCTGGCACCAGGGTGACCTCCTACTTTCACATAATGCGAGATGTGGAGGACTCTCCATTGTAAGGAATGAGGAACGACAATTCGAGGTCGTTTTTCGACAATCCTGACAAGGAATACCTGATCATTGGTGACAAAGGGTAGCTTAAAACCCCCGTTGAGGAGGGCCCTTATCTGCGTACAGAAAGGATCCTCGTGTTGTTCACGTATCAGCTCTTTAGCTGTAATGGGCTCAAATGAACCAGGCGGTGGTTCAGCCGGTTCTGCGGCGAAAATATCGTTGCAAACGTCTTCCGAAATCTCGGTCTCCTGTTCCAGGTCCTCTATCATGAAGCATGGTATTTCATCGTCGATGACTGAGTTTGTTTCATCAGAAGTTCCCAAACGCGAAAGTGCGTCAGCCTCCAAGTTCAGGGCTCCCTTCTTGTACCTGAGATCGAAGTCAAATTCCGATAGACGGAGGCGCCATCTCATAAGACGACCCAAGGGCTCAGAGATCTCCATGAGCCACCGGAGGGCCGAATGATCGGTATGCACCCAAAAATGGGTTCCCATGAGATAGGGTCTTAGCGTGGTTAACGCCCAGACAACCGCGAGACACTCTTTCTGAGAGACTGAGTAGTTGTGTTCGTGCACTTTCAGAGAACGAGACCAATACCCTATTGGACGGCGCTCGCCTTCTTCTGAGACTTGAAACAATGCACAACCAACTTGGTACTTACTGGCGTCAGTATCCACTTTATGAGGAAGCCCGAGAGTGGTTAACTCCAAGATAGGCGGAGACGTAACAGCGTCGACTAGCGACGAAAAGGCAGATGCTTCCGCACCGCCAAATGGTTCCAGTTTTACTGGTTGTCTTTTTCGAAGGAGCGTGTTGAGAGGAGCTGCGGTTTCAGCAAAGTTCGGCACAAAGCGACGGTAAACGTTACACAGTCCCAGAAATGAGCGGAGTTCCGTTTGAGTCGTCGGATGTTTCGCGTCTTTTAACGATTTCACTCGTACCTCGTCGATCGAGAGCTGCCCGGGCCGGATAATATGACCAAGATATTTCACCTAGTCGGTAAAGAACTCACATTTCTTGAGTTTCAGGATAACACCTGCGTCCTGCAAAACCTGCATTACTTCCCTCACATGGGCGATATGATCCTCCAGGTTGCTGGAAAACAGGACGATATCGTCCAAGTATACCAAACAAGTTTTCCACTTGCATCTGGCTAACAGAATGTGGATTGCACGCTGAAACGTAGCGGGAGCATTCGTCAATCCGAAAGGCATCCGTTTAAAGCGGTCTAAGCCTTGATGGCATACAAACGCGGTTTTGTCGCGGTCTTCCTTTCTGATTGGGACCTGCCAGTAACCCCAATTGGCATCGAGGGCTGTAAACACTCTTGAACTGCCAAGCGAGGCGATGTACTCATGTATCCGGGGTATCGGATATACGTCTTTGACGGTAACGGCATTGAGTCGCCTGTAATCGATACAAAATCGCCACGATCCATCCGATTTTGGAACAAGTACAACAGGCGATGCCCATGGTGACTGAGCGGGCTCAATTACGTCAGCACGTAGCATCTTCTCGACTTGGGATTTCTCCTCTTCCCGAGCCCTCAGGCCGGCCTGATAAGAGTGTTGCGCAATAGGGCGAGTATTTGGGAGCAGATCAATACGGTGTTCCCTAATTCCAATCGTTCCAAGGGAACCATCCCACATGGGAATAAAATCTCGGAGCATATCCATTAACTTCTCTCGATGAGACGCTGGGACGTGATCCAGATTCAGCTTCTCCAACTCCTCGACAGGATCTATGTGGTCTGTTCCAGGCGGTAGCGCTTCCTTAACCGAGGTGATCGGTTGTTCCTGACCCGAATTAACCTTGTGCACTTCGGCGGTTACGGCATCATCCGACCCGGCGAAGGTTTCCATTTCTTTCTCCCCCTCCTTAGGGTCAGGTACACCGAGAACCTCGGACATGGGTGTTCTCGTTTGTACGAGCGCCTTCGGATGTGGGAGAACTGAGCCCAGTACTTGATGTTTGACAAGCCACTGAGTGGATTTGCCAAAGTTAGCGACAAGTACCTTAAAGGGATTATCGGGCTGGATAGAGACAACGCCATTCGCCAAAGCGAGATGTCGCTGATCGTATAACGATGATGATGGTTGAACGAAATGAATTCCATGTTGCTTGGATGTACACTGCACCCAGACCTGAGATTGCGGTTGAATGGCAATTGATTTCGCGACGCGAAGCTTCGTAGATTCAGGATACATGTTTGGAACGTCCTGAGCTACAGGTAATGGTACACGCTTCCGGATTGCGCGTTTGAGCGGCTTCCGAACTATCGGAATAGTACTTCCGTCTTCTAATTCCACGGTCTTCGCCCTGAGGCATATCGCCTCAACAACGCGGTCACAAAAGTCACAACCGAGAATAACCGGTGCTGCGAGAGAATCGCAAACAACGAATTCAAGTTTCACCACGTAGGTGCCCAATCTCACAGTGAGAGTTATAAACCCGGACGTACGTAACAGGCGATTGTTCGCGTCGGCGATATCCAATCCTGGACCGTAGCGGTCAAATTCCCGAACTGCCGGGGGCACTAACGAAGAGTGAATTACGTTCGGTGCAGCGCCTGTCGTAAAGCGGGTATCTGCACAATGAAAGGTGTCCGAAGACGGAATTAGCTCGAGGGCAATGGCCACAAATGATCAGAATTGCCTGAAGGATCCCGAGGGATGGAGCTAGAGCGTACCGTACGCGCTGACTCTCCGGGAGGAGTGGTGCACTTCGCGTATGCGAAAGTAGTCCAGAGCCGAACCCGGTTACCCTTTACTGAAGGTGGAGGTGGCCGCGAGGTCACCTCCTATACCGTAACCCGTAAATTAATTAAACTAAATTAAATAATCTAGTGCACACTTGTGCAAAGCCACACACGTGGTGTACGTGACCAGCCCGTGTCAGCGGCCAGTAAATAATTCGACTATCGAAACAATTTCCCTGTGAATAGACCCAAATCAGACACCGTGTACCCACGACCACTCAATACCACGTGCCACACCATGGCCAGTCCAGCGGACATTCCGACATCCAGTCACCTCAAATTATCCCAGTTTTGGGCCAAGTTTCATACTTTCCTTTCCTAGAATCAACCCTGGGTGCACGAGTTATGAGTATCAACTTCGCTGATACCGCGTTTCCGCGTTTGCTGTACATCATTATGACCAGAAGCGACGGGTCCTGCACGGAAGCTGTCAGGAGGTTGGTGTCAGCGCCGAAATGATCGCGAAGCGAAAGAACTTTTGGGCTCCTCGCGCGCGTGAAGACCGGGCGAGGAAGTTGAACATTCGAACTGGGTATTACAAGGACTGGACGCCAGATGCGGTTGTGTGTTTTGCGCGTTCAGTTGAACACGTTCGCGAGCGATACAGACTCCAGTACGTGTGCGGCGACCACCGCTCCATGTGCCGCGATGAATTGCAGGCTTTCGTTGGAAATGCGGTCAAACGGTGGTGTGAAAACCGACCAAATAGGCCTCTTATGCTTATTGATGCCGAATGATTAGGCCTGCTTGATTGCGAGAGACAAGGAGAAGACTGGTGCGTTGATGCTGTAATTTTCGTGGCAAAGACCAAAATGCTTCGTACGCAGAATGGGGTAAGGGAATACACCGGACCTGCGTACTATGCCCGCAACCATTTGGAGCCGGTATGGGGATGGCACGCGTTCCCCTTGCGCAGTCTTGAGGGAACTGGTCTCGGCAACGCACTAATTGAGCAAGGGGTCTGGAACAGAGTGCTAGGGTACGGCCTTCGGTACGATGCACTTACAGATTCGCAAAGTATTGTGCCAGAGGTCGTGCCAGGTATGATCGAAGCGCTAGACAGTTATTGCACTCGATATACTTTGGTGCCGGCCGCGTGTCAAGTTCTGGTGCGCGTGGTTTGAATGAGTCAGTGCAGAAGTTTGAGCTACGGGAAGACCGAATGCTCGTTTGCAAAACGAATAACCTCTGTCTGCAAGCGTCTCTGGCAAACGCGATTGCACTTGCGGCGGATGAGGAATATGCGCAAGAGGTAATGTTCAAAGCTGCGCTCCCGAGCATGCTCTCCTCCACGCATGCCGAAAGATGGTGCAATGACTATGAAAAGCCTGTAGTGCTGCAACGAGTGCATATTCCGAAGGGTACGGAATTGGCATGGCTGCTGAAGCAAACGGCCGGGGTGTATTTGGTTCGGCTTTACGGTCGGAATGTGGACCACGTTATATCTGTGAGCAGCGAGCTCCGACAGGTGCTTGATCCTGTGGAGCAATTTCCGGTGCGCTTGTGGGAAGAGTGCATTAGGGAATGTGCTGGGAACGCGAGGTTCTTTGAGAAGATTCTCGAAATCCGCTAGGTGAAGAAGGTGGAGATTAGTGAAAAGAGGGGAAAGAATGGATCGTCGAAGAGAGCACGAAGGAGAGCAAAGAAGTAAAGACAATAGCGTGACATAGACAAGATACTCAATCTTTATAGTGTTCTAGTCGAGTTTGTGACGTCGCTAGGTAACACTTCACTTCGCATCATAGCATTGAGACGCTTGAAGGCGTGGCGGTTGATCTTAGTTAAAGAATCAGCCGGATTCTTGGGGCCGGGGATCGAGTGCAAAGAGTTGATTTCGCCCGCTTCGAATTAATCGCGCAGGCGCGCAACTGTCGGACCGAGGCGAAAATCTTTCTGCTCGTGAAGCGTCGATATAGTGATGTATAACGCGTACGAGTCTACATACATGTTGAGGATTGCTCGTGGTAGCAGCCCAGAAAGAAAGAGAGTTGGGAGCGTTTCTGCGAGGTGGATTGAGTGGTCCGCTTTGTGAGCAGCCGCGAGTCCCTCGGCTCCTGCAGAAGAGAACGAGACTCGGCTTTGCATAGAGCTGTGCCAATCCACGAAGTGACATACTACCTCTTCGCCTTATTTAAATGAGAGTGCGCATAGGAAACCGGTTTGTACATACAAGGTGGTGCCAGAGGCGGCGTCACTGAATGCTAGGACGCGGACGTTGGAATTGTCGGCGGTCATAGCACTCCTAGGAGCTTGGTAGTAGAGTTCGGGTTTGAGGGACCGGATGTGAGCGAATGCCTGGTTAAGTTGGCGGAGGTGTGCGACTTTTAGTCGTGGAACAGACTGCTGCATTTTGCTGGCAACTAGGGATGCTTGGAGTAGGATGCCATGACCGAGGAAGTTGAGTTTGACGGTTAGGCTCTGGTATTCTCTGAGTTCTTGTGTGTGCATGGCTCGTTATCCTGCTTCCTTCTCGTTTTGCCGATCTCGAGTGGGGCTATGGAGTTGAGGAACTCTTGCATTGAGAGAGAGATGCTGAAGTCTTCGTGCTGTTGGATGAGGAGACGATTGAAGACAATGTCCTTCGCTTCCGAGAATCTCCCGACTTCGAATTTCGCGGAGAGCTTGTCACGAAAAGATTTCATCTCTTCTCTTGGGTCGGCAAGAAGCATGTGGTCGACCACCTTTGCGAGCAGCAGTGCTACTTTACCTGACTTCCAGAGAACGAAGAGTTGTGGGACTTCTGGTACCGTTACGAATCCTTGGTCGAGCAGCCATTTCTCTACGCAGAGCTGCCACAACCTGCCCGATTCTACCAACCCGTACGCTGGCACTAGCAGCTTCCACACTTCATCGACATACTGCGTCCAGCCACGTGGGGGTCGGACGTAGATATCCCTCTGGAGTTCACCAGCTTGAAGGTAGGCTGATTTTACATCAAGTGCTCCTATCGGTAGGCGTAAGAGGGCTGCGAGGGAGAGCAGGAGTCGTATCTTCGAGAACTGCGCGGTAGACAAGTCCGAGTGGAGATCGTTCTTGTCCCGATCCTTGTTATTATGCGGGACAAGGCGGCATTTGAGCTTCAAAGTATTGCTTTCTCCGTCATGCTTGATGACAAAGAAGTGGTGGGAGGAAATGAGGTTAGCCTTTCTTGAAAGGTTGCGCGTCGAGACGGGAATGTACGCTCTTCGCTCCTCATGGGAAGGCTTTTCCTTGGCGATCGACTCGTCATGCAGCCACCTTGGTGCACAGTGAAGCTTGTGTTCGGAGAGAGGCTCGTTTTTGAAGACGTTTGTAGAGTTCCTTGAAGATCTTCTGCTTTGTGGACGTCAGGGAGGCTGCGTGCGGTGGAGGGAAAGTGGCGGAAGCGTACTCCCCAATGTCTTTATACGGCATGTTGACGGGGCGCAGGACATCGGTTTTGGCAAGGTAAGCGACACTTAACGGGTGCTGGTTCCATTCGGCGAAAGACTCTTGCAGTTCGGGTTATTCGTCGAGGAAGTCCGGTGGAGGCTCCTCCGTTACATGAACAAGAAGATGCGACGGTGACTGAGGAGCTTGCTCATGCTCGGCTGGCTCGGATAGATGGACCTCTTGATGCAATCTAGGGAGTTGGGATCATCCAAGTTCCATTTGCTCCACTTCCGCCAGCAATGAAGAGCGGGGCTGAAGCCTCACGTCTTCGTAAGCTATTCTGTACGAAAAGCCATTGAGGTTTGTCGTGGACGAGATGATTGCGTAGTGATCATACAACTCCTTGACGAATCCCGGGTACGACTGTCCTCTTTTTGCACCCTTGAGGAAGTAATACACAGATGTACCCAGCTTGAGCAGCGTATTTTCAAGCGGTTTCACGTTCTTTGTGCGGAGGAAGACGTGAAAGGCTTGCCTGGTAGCCTTTTCGTGATAGGCACTAATGAGTTCTTTGGTTACCTTGGCTTGAGGTAGGCCGGATATTGCCGGTCTATAGCCTCGTGCTAATTTGAAGCTCGATATGAACCAGGAACCGTGAAGTATGTTCTTGAGAAACGTTGCTTTAGAGAAAAGTTTCTGGTCTGAGAAGGTCTCGTTCCATCGCATCTTTGTATACTTGCGGTCGTTGATGAGACGCTGGATCAGGTATCGTGGAGCTTTGTTCGAGTACTCGATTACACCGATCTTGTTGTGGCGCCTCGCAGGCCTTGGCGAGAACTGTAGGTGATGGGAAGCGCACATCGATCTAACTTGTTCACAGTCGAATTCGGGATCCCCGGAGAGTTCTGCGGGGGGACAGTGTACGGAAATCCAATGCTTGACAAAGTTTGCTGTAGCCTCCTTCATACTACGTGAAAAAGAGAGCCAGGCGACAGAGTATCCTGTTGCAGCGTTTTTCATGTGCAGTATAGGAAGATTTCCGAGTTCGGCAACGAACATGTAGTCGAGCTGAACATGCTCGTTGAACTCTTTTACCAGCCATGAGAAGGAGACTTTGCGCGAGGCCAGCGGGCACACCGTGCTTGCACATGAGCTGCATGCCTTAAAGGCCCTGTGGAGTAAGGACTCAAGTGTTTTTGTTAGGACTCCCGCTCTTGCACATATCTTTCTCATGTCTCTTGGCCGAAGGTGGGTGTGGATGTGGCTCCTCGTTCTTGATTAGGCTCCCTTGGTTTTCACTGCCTTTCGAAGTTGCGAGATGTGCTTTCGCAGAAGCAGGGCAGGAGGGAACGAGAAGTAGGCGGGTGCGCTTTGTCAGGTTCGATCCGGTGTGATAAGTGCGAAGGGAGACCATCTTTTCGTGGTTCCCAACTACGCCTTGAGGAATTTGAAGCTCGTTAGACCTGCTGACTAGGTCCGAGCGCGAAAGGATATCGTTTTCCAAAAGAATGGGGCCGGTCCCATCTACAACGTAGAATAGGATCGTGAAGTCGGTTCCATCCTCATCCTGGCTGCGAAACTTCCAGACGGCAAAGGTCGGCATAGCGTCTGCGCACTCTTCCTCAAATCCGTGTAGGAAAGGCGGGACGTCCAGTTCTTCCAGTACAAGGTATGTTCCCAACGACGTGCAGAGATGGGCTATTGTGGACAGCCTCCAACGCTTTTCGGACAGCCAGGGTGGACGATTGGGTTGGGGTCAAGGACGGAAGGAAAAAGGTCTGAGCAGGCTCCTTTCCAAACAGTCAGAGATGACTCCGTTAGGAGGGTTTGGAGCCTTTCTGAAAACCCTTATCATCTTTTTCGCTTCCCTTCTTCTTGTCTGCTGAGTCATTCTCAGCTCAGAGACGCTTAGTCTCATGAGAAGGCCTCTGGCAGTCGTGGGTTCCTCTGAGATGCGTCTTCGACCCACAATCATAGCAATAACCTGGGTTTCGGTCCGACTTGCGTTTGTTGGATTTCCGCCCTCTGGACGAGCTTCTGGACTGGTTGCGCCTGTTTCCGTTGTTTTGCGGTTCAGCGTCTTCGTGTGACTCAGTGCGCTTTTGAAACGCACCTAGTTCTTGGTTGGCCTTTTGGCTGACCATGTTATCGATGTCAGCCTTAGTGTACGACTTACTTATCGATCCTCTTCGGGGAAAACATTAGGTTGCGAACCACCGTCACAGCGTCGTCCAGGTTCAGCTTGCACCTAAGACCTGCTCAGTACATGTCCCGAACCTGGTTCGCCTCGACGGAGCGATCATTGAGATACTCGAATGTTAATTGGTACTCTTCGAGAAGTGCGTGCGTGCCTTCGACCAGATCTGTAGCCTTCTGACGAACATTGCTTTTGTCGGTGGACTGTGGTAGGGCATCATCAGCGCTGTAGTGTGCCGTGAGCTTATCCAGGAATTTGAGCATTGCTTCGTGAGCTTCCTTGGTGATTGTGACTTCTTGCTCCGATTCGACCTTCTGCCGAGCTTCAGTTAAGGCTATCAGTTGAAGTTTGGCGTTGGTCAACGTCTCCCGGCTTAAGTTTGCGTTGTTCAGGAGCGTGATGGCCAAGACTTCGCTCACCTGCGACGAACTTGAAAGGGCAACATGCATGAGATGATCAGCTGCTAGGCCTCGAAAGCGGGAGACAAAAGCATTGAGATACTCGTTGCCTTGAAGCCTGCATTGGGTAACTTTGGTGAAAGAAGAGATGAGCCTGGCAACGACAGCGATCGGACGGTCCACTGCGATAAGCTTAAAAATTTCCTTGATTGCTTCGATCTGGTCTTTTTGCTTGCTGTCAATTCGTTGTTTCGCTTGTGCTTCTTTAACAATGGATTTCTTCTCACGAGCGAGACCACGATTGTACAAGGGTCTAGCTAGTATAGCATAGACTGTCTTGTAAAGTTTGTGCGTGCCCTTTTCCGCGCCAGCCTGTGTGGTTTCGACCCAACGGGAAATTTCTCTACTGTACTCCTGCAGATCTCCTTCGGGATTGAATATTGGAGGATCCGTAGGTGCGAACGGTTTGACGGAACCCTGAGCTGGGTCCATAACTGAAGTGGTCTGCCTCAGAAGCGCAGTGGTCGGGAGACTCGTTGGGCGGAGCGGAAAACCGTGACAAAAAGCTGACGAAGACAAGGACAACGGGGAGCGAAAACACGCCACAATGGAGCAGAGTTTCTGTCTTGCTCGTGGTGGTTCCCCGTGCCGGTCGCTACGGGGGTCGCGACTGGCCCTTGTTTATTCTGGTGCTCTCTGAGCGCGCAGAGCGCCGAGGGCTCCTGGGCACCGCTGGAGGTGCTTCCGAGCTGCTCGAGCTCGGGAGCTCGGCGCAGCGTGGCTGGCAGGAAGTAGAGTAAAGCGCGTACAAAGCTGGTGCAGTAAGCTGAGTCTTTCACCTACACCGCCCGATTGGTCGGTGCCGCATCCGCCTTCTCTTCCCGAAGAAAGCTATGGCGAATGTGGCGGAGGTTCCACCCTTTCCCACCGCCATTCTCACTACCTCCCTCCTCGCACCAATTCGCTCTCCCAACCCCCATCGCCCGCCTTCCCTACCCTCCTCTATCGCCGGCCGCCGCCGCCACCGCCGCCGCCATGGATCTCGGCTCCCTCCTCGACCGCTCCGGCAACGCCGTCTGGGCCTCCTCGCTCGCTCCGACGCAGCAGCAACTCGTCGACTTCATCGCGCAGCGCCACGCCCGAATCCGCTCGCTCACCATCGCCACCGACGACGTCGAGTCGCGCTTCGTGCTCAACTTCTGTCGCGCCGGCGACATGCCCAAGCTCAAGCGTCTGCGCCTCGACTGCGTGCGTCTCAGCGCCATCTCCTTCTCCGCCGCGCACATGCCCGTTCTCGAGAGCGTGCAGATCTCCAACCCGATGGGCCCGCGCAACGACGGGGTGATTTTGGACCTGGCGTTGTCGGAGTTGAAGGAGCTTCAGTTGATTACTGTCGACTGGATGCTCGGTCCGATCTGGGGCTCAGTCTCACGCGCTGCCCAAAGCTGCAGAGTTTCTCGTCACACAAGATGTGGTTTGCGTACTGGCCTAACTACTTGGTGCTGCCGAACTGTACCTCGTCTGTGCTGATACGCTAGGAGGGGACGGGGCAGATTGAAATTCTTTCTGCGCCCAAGCTGGAGATGGTCAACCTTGCGTGTTGTTATCATATGTGGCGCTTTCGCATCTGGGATCTCAATAAGCAAATCACGGAGAAGGACGTGAAGAGCTTGAATGGCAAGAGGAATCGGGGCCCGAGTCGTGCGCCGGAGGTATGGAAACGCTTCATGGACTCGCTGGAGCAGCGGCTTCAGCTGTATTCACTGTCGTCTCTGCCGCCTTGTACCGTCTCCCATTTCAATGTGGATTTGGAGGAGGAATCTATTGCGGAGGCTCAAGGCACAAGAGTTCATCTTACGAGTGAACAAATTCTGTTCTTGGGCTACACTGAAGGTGATGTTCTCGGGCCAGCACTTACAACTGAAAATAAAAGCCTTACCTATGTGCACATGGATGTAAGCCCCTTGAATTGCTCAGTATTGTGCGATAAGGATAGTAACTGTCACGATTCTGTTCAGTTCGTAGCTGGATCACAAGTCTTGAGAAGCTTGAGGCTGAACTCTGTGCCCAGCATTGTATTGCCTGTGAATCCATTCGAGCAGATAACGTTTACATGCACAGATGTAACACAATGAAGTTGGATGAAGTCTGGCCTTCTCTGATAGAGGGGAAGGCCGGCTGAAGCTCTCTTTATAGTAGCTCTAGCTGCCTATCTAGCTGTCAAACTAAACTACAAGCTAGGGGACATGTCATCAAAGAGTGACCTACTGTCTCCTAGAGCGTGAGCTACAAGCTGATCACGGTGATCAGGCGTGATATTGGCTCATAGCTCTACGTCTGTGTTACAACAGATTTGTCAGTGGCCATCACTCGTGAATCACGAAATAAGTGGAGCAGAATCATTGCGATTTCAATTGGAGTGAAATATCGTGTTCATTCAATTGAACAAGGTTGTGACGGACAAACACACATTTTATTCTGCATTGGACGTCTCATCATAAGCAAAATTACGTGTAAAATGGACGAGGAAAACGTTTCTACCTCTGCGACGGAAAATGAACGTATCCATTCATGTGGCGCTCCTCATAGAAATATGTATTATTGCGAATGGGTACGCTTGTGCATGATATCTGTTGTCAAATGAGCGACAAACTTCTCTTTTACATCACACATTATGCGAGGTCCGGTGAGCAGAGATATCTGAAGTGTGAAGTCTTGTGGCCAAAGACATCTTGACAAGTAACGGTTTAGTTCTAAAGGGCATCAGATACTTCTTCTCCAATAGTGTTCCTATGAAGCAAAGACGAAATATTACCTCCATTCGATGCATAGCCGTTTGGTCTTTTCAGACTTTGGTCGTTTCATAGGTTTGCAGCCGACATTCACGCACCCTCAAATATGTTCATGAATTCTGCACGTTCGTACTAAGTTCGTGGAGAAGGAGAAGAAGTATGGCGTGCACCAATAGCAACAGCCATAGCAAAGTTTCGTTGCTTTGCGAACACTCGTATTTCCAGGAACCAGAAAGTTGATTTACTTGATATCAATTATGAGAACCATTACAAAATATTGTGGACGCCATTTTTCGTAATCAAACGGAACGGCGCGGGTGGTGACAAACCCAAGGAGAGAAACACAACAAATGCCCGAGAGTACCAACCTAAACCGCGAAAGATAATACGGTAGCTCAGCGATAAACGCAACAGCCGCACAACAGAACTGAAGCCACACGGCCTGTCTCAATGTTCACGTCGAAATCAGCAACCGACGACAGAGACGCAGACCAAGTAGCCAGCAGACGCACCGCACGTCCCACGTTCGTAGGGGGAACAAGGGCGTCGGTACGATGAGAACCGTCGCAGTGTGCTGACGAGCCCAACGAAGGGCCAGACACTACAACTTCAAAGAGGACGGCGGGAGACCGAGCCGCCCGTAGCGAGAAAGAAAGACGGAGGGGGAGAAGGTTGATGGCAGGGAAGCACAGACCGTGCTAAAGGGAAGTGGGGATGCCAAAGGGGAGCGTCGACGACAGAGAGGGAGAGGGATGAGAGAGGGTTGGGGGGTCGTCGTGAGGGGAGAAGTGGTCTGCCCGAACCGAGTTGCTTTTCGAGCGCTCGGGTTCGGGGGTTTATATCTACAATCTCAATGCTTTGTGTATCTTAAGTTGCATGCTGAACATCCGCTTCCGCCAAAATACCCTAGTCTGCTCACCATATCCATAGTAGGTAGAGATGTCGACATACGGTTCTTCGTTATGTAGGTCGGTGGTTGGCTATATTTCTTCCGGCTATTTAGGTTTTCAATTAGTTCTTCGGGTAATGTCCACTTTCCACGTCGTGCCATCATGTCATCATCGGGGTTGGCCGTGCGTGACCAGTTTTCATGCGGTTATGTTTCATATTATATATACCCTTGGGTGCCTTCCAGGTCTGTCATGCTACCTCTGGCTTGCCGCTGCCTTTCGGCTACCCCTCCTTGAGACCATGTCGACTCCGAACGAAGTTATGGCTGCCATGACCGACGACGATACCTACCACTCCGACGTTCCCACGGCGAAGTCCACCATCCTCATCGAGAGCGAAGCGAAAGAAGTGACGGTTGATGATATCCGCCAGGAGAAAGAAGAGGGGATGGACGATGATGGAGAGGCACAGGAGGAACGAGAGCAAGTTCAGCTCATGGCTTGTGAGGATGCACTGTACGACTTTCTTTTCAAACGCGGTACTTCGTTAGAAGAACTTAGGGAGAACTTGAACGAGCTTTTGGTGCATTTCGTACGTGGCATTGGCGTGGGCCTAGCGTTGGCCATGATGGTACAACGCTCGCCTTCTCGTGCTAGCGCCCTCCGCCTTGTGCACGATGCCATCCGTGCCCTTCTCTCCCCGTAGAGTTCACAATGCTCGTCCTTCTTTGCTATGCGTGCAACCTAACGGCTGTTTACTCGGGATGTATAGAGCCCTCATCGTCAATAGTACCTGCGTTCATGGCGTCTGAGTAAACGTTCTGCTTCTGCGTGATTGCGTAACCGTCCTTGAAGCGCTGCTTCGTTGCGTCGAGGCGGCGCGGTGGTCCAATTCGTCCGTGCGGCTTCGCGCCAGCGCGGCGCGACGCACGCTCCAAGGCTTCTTGCCGTCGCCGTGCCAGCGCGGCGCGGCGGCGGCTCCGACGAGGCGGGAGAAGGACAAGGTAAGCACAGGTTGCTTGCCGCGCTTCGCTTATCTTCTCTCGGAGATATGGAAAAATCTGGCGGGGGGTGTCCCAGGGCATGCGAGGACACCCCCATTAGAAACGCCTCCAAACGCCTCCACAAATATACAGTCATCCCTTGACATAAGAATGTGGGGCGTAGACAAGAATCATATTCAATAAAGTTGGAAAGAATAGTATCGAGGGAAAGCTATATAGAGCTTCAAAACTTACAAATCACTTCTAATTTGACTCGTTACCAAAAAATGAAGATATACGCGTCTGAGTCAAAGCCTGACGGCGCCTCGTACGCAGCATGTTTTGAGTACCACGAAGGGCAACTAGTGCCGCCTTGCTAACGTGCTCTTGCTCCTCTAAAGTAAGTAAAGTCACCGCAATATATGTCAGCTTTTCATCAATTGAAAGCTCTTCAATTAAACTTTCACCTACCTGCTCTTCTTCTTCGTCTACATCTTTCTTCGTAGAGCTAATGGCGTCCTCTACAATGGTCTCCGATGCTGGAACACACGTCACATCCTCATCTTCTCCTTCTACATTTAAAAGAGACTCCACTGAAATTTTTTTTCTAACATTTGATGGGACCAGCTCATTCACAACAACGACTAATTGCCTATCAACCGCAGCCTCTTCTTTGTCTTGCTCATCATCAACTGCTAGCTCTCCAACTAGCCCAGTATGCTTCCAACAATTGCAAAAAACTGAATCTGGTAAAGAACGCCAAATTGTTTTCATTCTTCTCATGGCCGACAGTTGGTCAATTTTATAAATATCCCTGACCTGTATATTCTAATTATTTAATGCTCTTTCATAGAGAAAGCAACGATATCTTTTCTTTAGAGAAGCAATAATGCCAGCATACATAGGTTGTATCTTTGAGGTTGTATTTGCTGGCAAAAACATTATCTCAACATTATCAAATTCAGGGAGCACCTCGCTTGTTCCATGCACACTTGCATTATCAATGAGTAAAATAACCTTCCTTGAGTCCGATTCAGAACGAATGTGTTCCCTGAACCGATACCGTGCAGAAGAAGGATTCGCATCATCCTTGCTGTTTAGAATGCGCGAAATAGTTGCTTGGGCTGGCCACTTCGAGAGACGACATCTCTTTTTTGCCCACTCAGCGAGATGAAATCGATCAACAGACAGCGATTCTTCCAAGCGGCGCTTATGCTCATTACGTATTTCTTGTCTTTGTTTCAATGACAAATTTAGACGGGAACTCATGGCAATAGTCTGAAGAAGACAAGAAACGTAGGAAGCAGAAAAGTTTATGTGGACGAAAAGTGTTAAGTTTATATACAGGACTTTGAAAGCAATGTAGCGATAAGGTTGAGTCTTTGTCGGTTATAATTTGAGCGTTATGGGTAGCAGATGTAAACAAATAGATGTATGGATGACATCGGTTTTGTTGTGGGTTACGTTCTGTTTGGGTAGGTGGTCAACTTTGTTTCAAACTGTTAACCGTTTCTGTTTTGTTTTGTGGCTCTTAGAAAATGACTGAAACTGCAAATTATCTGTATCCCACTATCACAAGTGAGATGTTACATAAAAAGCATTTTTTATGAAACAATTGCTTATTTTGTATTTAGAACATTATGCTTCTATCCGTAATCTGACAAGTGGCTGTTACAGGGCTCTGAAAGGGATCCCAACCTGGTGGACTATACTCAAATTCTTCTACAATGGATATTCATTTTGCGCGGTAGTTTTATATCAAGGGATGTCTGTAATGGCTCCTCATTTCCTGTTTATTCCACCACTGGCGTATTTGTCACACACCCCGGTTGTGACTCGATTAAAAAACATAGATGAGTTACAATCTTTCCACGCGCGCGCAAAGACGTCCCGACTTCTTGGTTGTATTCAAGATGTCAGATAAAGATCTTCAGGAAGGACAACGAGAAGGGCTTTATTTTAGGTTCGATTTCAAAGAAAAGATGCTTCGACAACCTGGAGTCTTCGTGCCAGTAAGTGTATTAGCACATTCGCCACTGAAAGAGCCGCATGGATCGAGAGGACTAGTTTCGCTTTTACAATCCTTACCATACCCTTCTGTTGTCCTTATGATGGACTCTATAAATCAGCACAATATTATGGTTTTGAACGGTGTAGGGGCTAAAGGTCCGATAAGTGCAGAAAAGGCTCTTCAAATGGCTTCAAATCGTGAAGACTTGTACATGGAAGCACTATCTAATGCTATTAAAGAAAGCAATGCTGCAAACCCCAACCGGATTCATTTGATTCGATGGGAGACTGTAAATGGCGAAATCAAGAAGACACACGAAGCTATTGTTTATAAGTACTATTCCAGTGATGACGTCTTCCGAAAACGTGCTGACGAGGTGGCATTGGAGTTTCTCAACCAAAGAACACCAAATAGTCCGTATACATCACAACGAAAAACTCATGCCGTTAAATATGTTCTGGGTGAGTTGGCTGTTTGTATTACTGGAATTTCGTATATTGGAAAGCGTTATCAGACACTTCTTTACTGGAAGAGCACGAGTACGCTGGCTAAGATGAGAGCTGACAATAGTGCAACGATGTGGAAGTTGGCATACGATATTTTTACAGATTCTTCGTTCTCTGATCTGAGAAGAGAGTTGATAGAGTGTTGTGATTCTCGAAGCACTGCTCCCGTCCGGACCGTATTATGAGGGCAGTCATGGCTTGCTACCGTATGCGTCAGGTCTTGATTCGTAATTTGTAGTACGCTGTAAGACGAGGACGATGACGGGATTTCCTGTACAAATCCAATATCCGGATTGTGCTCACCCCGGACAGAACTACACACATCGCTGGTGAGCACAGTCAACTGTGACGTGGACGGAACTAATACCCAGTACCGGTGAAAATGATTTGCGGACTGTTGCATCCCTCCGTACACTTCGTACCTTCAATAGGGCCGACCATATGAGCCACAGTAGGCAAATATGCGCCGACGAGGACGTGATTGCTGTACCTGATTACAGAGGTAGTTCGAGCTATTCTCTGGGTACTACTTCATAAACGCTTCTGGCGCAAAAGCCAGAAGCGACCGAGGAGCAGGAGGCAGTGGTGCAGAAGACGCAAGCCAGTTACCGCTCTCTCGGTGTGCCCATTATGTCTTTCTCCCTTGCTCCCTATTCTACTGCGAGTTTTCCCCTTTCGTTCGTACTATGTCTTACTCTGCCGATCCCTGAGACGCGCTAACATAGAGGCGGACGAAGGTATGGAAGCACAGAAAGGATGGCCGGTGTTAGCAATTCCCACGTGCTGAAATGTCAAAACGCTATGTATTAGTAGGAAATGATGCGCAGGAAACGGACAATATACATTGTTAGGGATACATAACGCTGGGGAGATGTGAGCGTAGAGAATTGTTCTTCTTAGAGTTACGTCGTTCAATAAATTGATCGTATCGGTAGACCTACTCACATGCAACAGGGTATCTCCGGCACCATGAGATATGGCATGTCCATCATAAATGTGGACACGCAAGTTTGGAAAGAATAGAAAAGCCAAAAGGTCTTGTGGTTCAATCGAAGATGGTGGTTTATTGGAACGCACCGTAGCACACGACGTCATTGTCGACACGCGGACGCATATGCGTTTCATGGGTGGCTGCGTTGCGGCCGTGGTATTTGTGCAGTATTCAAATCATGGGTGGCTCTATACTCGACTACCAGAGCGAATTAGTTCTTCTGGGAGTTTCTGCTTGGCTCTCGGACGCTTCACTTTCAGACGCTTCGCTCTCAGACGCTTCGCTCTCCGCTAACTTGGTCTACGTTTATGGGCTACGAATTCGTTTTCTATTGATTGAACGCACCAAATGCTTTTTAAGTTTTCATTTATAGGTACAACGAACACGTGTAAGGATTTTATACATTATATTTTCATTTATCTCTTCTTCAGACTTGTTGGCCAGCCTTAGAACCTCTTTCATCTGATGGAGTGCCAATTCATTTCCGGTTAAACAGAGATGATAAATGACGATATAAATGCCAGCGGAATTTCTGAGTTTCTTTCTTCTGCAGCTTTTTCTCACGATCAGAAATATCCGCAGCAAAACGCAGTGAAGAATGCGCACAAATGAAAGGATCTGGTTCATTGTCCTCTTTCAAGCATTCGAGACAGTCTGGGTGTTTCCGATTTGACTCTGTAGAATCTGATTGTAACCCTCGAATATATTGCTGGAGCTCGAGATGGAGAGATAGACTTTCCACCAGGCCCGTATCGGTGACTGACTGACTACTGTAACGCACTAGTATCTCTTCAAGCTCATAGCTACACTTCTGTCTCTAGTTTAGTCACTACAAGCTACGGCGCGTCCTCCGAGGAATCTCAGTCCTCCGCGAGCAAGCACGCCTCGAGCAGTAAAAACTCCGCGGTTCGATCTGCTTCGCCTTTCTCTCCGGAGAAGACAAGCAGTCATCACCACTTTCACTTTATTGTCTCCACAACGGACATCACGTCTCTCTGTATTACAATTGGTAGCATCAACTTACGTTCCTCGCCGCTAAAACACCACTCTCTCAACCATGTCTTTGGCTTGCCAGTCCAAACCAGGCCGTCGCAACACTCCGACGCCCTCCGCAGGACACAGATCGTCTCCTTCCTGCGGACCTAACATGGCACCCCCGGCGATACAAACTATGTCGCAACATAGTTCATCACGCCACTCTGGTCTTCCACCAGCACCACTTTTGGTACAGCCATCAACGCAGCATCATTCTAACACGGCCCCTAATATTGCAATCTCTGAGCCTCCCGCGCCAAGTAACCACTCAGCGCAATCAGCCCCGGTCCATTCAGTTCAATCGTCCCATGCCCCGGTTGGAGACACTGCTCCGATCTTTTTGGAGTCTCCGCACTCTTTGCCACAGGTACAGCCCACAACCCTTCTCTCCATGATTCAGGAACAGCAGCAAACCATGTCCATGGTTGTCGCCCAACTTAATACGATCCAAAACCGCCTCGAAGCGCCACCTAGGTTACCCTCCCCGCCATCATTACCACCCCGAGGACCGCCCCAGAATGCAGTGCCGCAGAACACTCCCAACTCTGGATCCTCGACTTCACTCCTAGAGATTCTGAAGTCCTCCAACTTCTCGACCTTCCATGGCCGAGACAACGAGCGCACATCTATCAAGGTAAGGTCGTTCATTTCGAACGTACGAAAGGTAACTACGCTCTGTCCATCCATAACAGACACACGAGAGGTGCATATTGCGTCTTGTCTCTTGCGCGATAACGCAGACAATTGGTACGCACGTCTGAATCGCGACGGAAATTCTGTATCCTCTCTTGATGAACTCCAGATCGCCATGCTCAGCGAGTTCGTCCCAGCCAACGAGACTGCTCTCGCACGCGTCCAGCTAATTCGATTGCGTTTCTGCGAAGGCTTCCTTGAGAGCCATATCACAAAGTTTCGCCAGCTCGTAGATATATGCGACACGCCTGTCTCAGAAGCATTCACCTTCTTCCAGTTGTCCCTACCAGTTCTGTTCAAGAAGAAGTTGTCAATCCGATTCCCTGACCGTCACCCCCCGAAAATGTCTGAAGTCTACAACTACGTCCGAACGGTGTATATTTCGGAGAATTGGAACGAAGGAACTTCGGCCCAGTCGTCGAAGCCCAAGAACACTAAGGGCAAAGATCGCTCCTCAAAGGTGTCTTCCGATAAGAGTACTGAACCATTTTTAATCGGTAAGGACGCATCTAATGACTGCTGGGGACCTGCTGACATCCGCAACTCCCAGGAGAATCGAATCTACCGCGCCCACGACCGTTGCATGAAATGCGGAAAAGCACCGTGGAGCGACACTAGTCACCCTTGCCGTACCACCGTGGCTGGAGCCTCCGCTCACCGAGGCTGCTCGAAAAACTAGCCACGCCACACCATGGTGCGGATAATATCAACGTCGGTACCCACCCAAAGCTTTCTGCTATCGACGTTGACCCAATCGGCGAGATGATTTACGATGGACTGCTGAATGGCCGTCCTGTTGCCTTTCACCTGGACCCAGGTGCTTCACACGCCTTCGTCTCGCTGAACACCGCACGATCGCGTGGCCTGCTTCTGGAAACTTCCGACTACCTCTTTACTGAACTTGGAAACAACTCTTTCGTGCCGATTCTATATCAGGCACGAACATCGATTGCTGTCGAAGACAGCGAAGCCCCAGTGTCAGTCTACGTCATTGACATGAAAGACACCGAAGATGGGCTTCCGTTTGTCACTGTTGGTCGTCAATGGCTTCGGGAAGTACGACCATATGTCGATTGGTCGGCGTATTCACTAACCATCAAGCGTGCAGATGGTTCTCGTATGGAAGTGTTCCCACGTCACCAGTCTCCTTCTTCAAAGCCTAAGACTAACCCTACGGTACCGACAATCTCATTCAACCGCATGCGTCGCCTCGTTAAGAAGCGCGCTTGCGAACTCTTTGCGCTCTGCTTACAACCTAATCAACAGCCTTCTGCGTCCGTTGACTGCCACACTTAGCTGGCTCCTATCGTCGACGAGTTTGCGGACGTATTCAAAGAAGAACTACAGTACGAGCTACCCCCGCAGCGCAAACACGACTTCGAAATCAACCTACTTCCGGACCAACCTCCTCCTGTTCGCCCGGTTATCAGGCTCTCTCATGAAGAGCTCAATATGCTCCGAAATACATTGGATGAACTACTCCGGAAAGGTCTCATCCGTTCGTCCTCCTCCCCATTCGGAGCTCCGGTTTTCTTTGTCCGCAAGAAGTCTGGACAACTGCGCATGGTCTGTGACTACCGTGCGCTCAATCGGATCACAATCCCAGACGCCACGCCTCTACCGCTCATTGATGAGGCTCTGGATCAAGTCTCAGGCGCTACGATATTTTCTCAGATCGACCTCGTCGGCGCCTACCATCAGATGCGCGTTAAGCACGAAGACTGCCATAAGACAGCTATCAGAACTCGCTTCGGCTCTTTTGGGTGGCGTGTGCTGTGCTTCGGTCTCTGCAATGCACCCGCAGCCTTCTCCAGCCTCATCGCCTCCGCGTTACGTCATCTCAATTGCCGCTGTCTCGCCCTTTACATCGACAATATCCTGTCACTCGCGCTTTGAAACATTGCACCGAACCAGCACAGTCCGCGCTAGATTACATTCAGCACCGCAAAGCGATGGTTAAGGTGGCTCGTGATCACCTGGCTAACGCAGTTTCAACTCAGAAGTACTACGCTGATCGCCACAGACGTCATGTCGAGTTTGCTGTCGATGATCTCGTACTACTCCGCGCCGAATCTTTATCTCTTACGCGACTTTCTCCACTGCCGAAGAAATGGCAACCGCGATTCATTGGTCCATTCCGCATTCGCAAACAGCTTGGACCAGTCACTTACCGTATCGAACTACCTTCTACTCTGCGCCGCGCCCACGATGTCTTCCACGTCTCAAAACTCCGCCGCTTCTACGAATCCGACAAGGGCCCGTTGGATATTGTAATTGAAGTTGACGGATCGGTGCAGCAGGAAGTCGCTACTGTGCTAGCGCGCAAACGTTTCAACCGCCGGGTTTTCTATCTCGTACAGTTTGTAAGCGAAGGCGAGGACGATGCTCTATGGTTACCACAAACCGCACTGCGTAATTGCAAGGAGGCCGTCAAGTCTTTTCTCTCTACCCAGATTTCGATGAGGACATCTTCAGCCAAAGAAGGAGCGAATGTAACGCAGTAGTATCTCCTCAAGCTCATAGCTACACTTCTGTCTCTAGTTTAGTCACTACAAGCTACGGCGCGTCCTCCGAGGAATCTCAGTCCTCCGCGAGCAAGCACGCCCCGAGCAGTATAAAGTCCGCGGTTCGATCTGTCTCGCCTTTCTCTCCGGAGAAGACAAGCAGTCATCACCACTTTCACTTTATTGTTTCCAGATCGGACATCAAGTCTCTCTGTATCACAACTACGGCCATTTTCACACTGACTTTGACTGACTGACTCCCGCATTGTTTTCGTAGTCAGAAAAATGTAGTCAACGTTGTCTAAGGCCGCTGCATGCGACTTGAGATGATCTCTGAGAGGTGTAAAGTAGATAAATTCTGCAGGCGGAGACGTTGAACAACGTATCAGCAGTTTTGCTTTTCATGATCTGCCTAAACTTTCTTGTCATCATTCCTTCTCTTGCATTCGGGTCTATATGTACGTCAGTTCTACTCAGAATGCAGACAACAAATCGTTCGTTAAAATCTATGAACCAACCGCCACTAGAAAATGACAGCAATAATGCGCCTCCCAACCAACACAATGCTCCAATCTTCAAAACAATTGTTACAATAGAAAGTGTAGAGTTAGGTATAATTACAAACTATAGAGCTAGAGAAACGCTCCATGGTTTAATCAGAACTGGCTTGGCCTGAGCGGCAGTCTGAGACTACCATAAAGGCACCTTATCGCGGAGATTCGCGATCAAAAGGAGGTCAGGGAGGAGACAGAGAGCCCGCTGACACTCTCTTCTTTGGTGCGGTATCGCTGTTCCAGGGCTTGATTTGCAACAAAAATGCACAGAATGCACAGATGCATCTCACCAGGCAGCAAGAGCAACAAATGCGACGAAATGGTAAGAAAAAGGCAGGCAACAATTCGAAGAATACTTTCTTTTGGAGTATTCATGCGGCCTGTATTTCTCCGAACGATGCTAAAACGAAGTTTCAATGCATGATTTGGGCCTAGAATGGAACAAATAATCAGAACGTCTCAACGTCAAACATCATAAAACACTACCAAATCAAGCACCCACAACTACATCAAAAGTAGCGAGGAGATTACTAGAAGACTCTTCGATAGATTCGTTTTAGCGTATCTGGCAAAAGTAAAACCTATCTCTTGTGACTATATTCTGAGTACTTTGGAATCGACTACCGGCGAATTTGTCTGACTTCTTGACTTCAAGGGGCAAGAAAATAAAGTCACGAATACGCCTTTTGAAGAAAGTGAAATAATTCTAAACAAAATAAAATGTGTCATGTAAGAAGCACAACGCCATAAAAAGAAATAAAAAAAGAATTCTCACAAGTTATGACAAAGATGGAACATGAAATGGAAATTTTTGTTTCAAGAAAGTTATTTGAAACATCAAGTGAGAACAAGTAGTGGTTTATTAGTGGTTGCCGCTGAAAATTGAATTCTAACATAGGTTAGAGGGAGCGCTTGTTTGTTTAAGTTTGAGTCAACGACCGCCGACTGGTCTGTTTTCTCTTCGCTTAACAAAATCTCCACATCAGAGGTTGGATCAGTGTCTTAGTATCTGTAAACTCACAAGAGTAGTTTCACCTGCAATAATAGGCATACCCACATTGCGGTGATAAAGTACAAAGACTAGGTTAGGTCCAGTTGCACAGGTGTCAGACTATTACAAGTTTCATTCTATTTGCAAAAGTTTGAGCAAAAGTAAGTCAAGTTTTATTTTCCTTGCTACAGATTGGCCCAAACTGGCCATTGACTCGCTTTCCCGACGTCTATGATTGGGAAATGACTTCTAGACGTACTCCATCATGTTTTCGTGCCTGTTTCTTAATGCCACGTCTTGCATCTTGGCATGGCGCCCTCTTGAAGATCATTTTGCAACAGAGCGCCTCCTCTCTGTCATGGTGCACCGAAGTTGCCCAACCTCACTCCAAGTACTTGCTAGGCTCATAACGCCTTCATAGCATTCATATTTCTTGGTACAAGCTCTGCCTAGACAGCACACTACTCACCACCACCCTCAACGCAATCACGCAGCATCGAGTCATACCCAACTCGGTTCTCCATATTAACTGCTGTGAACATAGAGAAAGTTAGGAGCAAGAATTTGAAGTCTTCTGTAATCGATTGCAGACAAGATGAACGTTGCTCTACATTCCAATTCGTGATCTAAAACGCATAATGACTACCGCACACACCACAAGCAAAGATCCCGATATTCGTACTGCACTCGACTTCTCGCCCAGCACCAACAGCTCCAGAATGTACACAAAGGGCACTTCAAGGTCCTTTAGAATGATACCTTGCCCAGCTTTGCTCGACTGCAAACCCTTGTTTAGAAAGCTTTGAGCGCCAAACGCTGATAATGATCCCAAGAACATCACACCCGTCCCTCTTTGATTGCTTAACAGCTGATCCATTGCTGCATATCCCCCTAAAACGGCGGTCACAGGAGTGCCAATGATTCCAAGAGCAAACACAGAGAGCATGAAGTGTACACGCGTTCCCATTCCACGAACGCCAACAAACCCAGCTGCCAAGAAGCATGCTCCGAGGAGGACGATCAAAGCTCCAAAAATGTGTTGATCATCGTCAACGTCACTTGCGTCTGGGCTAGCGATCAACCAAACGCCAAGCAAAGCGAGGAGCGCACATACCATATCCCAGACACTAGAGGCCTCTCTCAGTACTACCTTTGAAAGCAACATCGTCAGGATAGGACTGCAGGCAAATATGAAAGTGGCTTCGCCAGCTGGCAAGTAAGACAACGACTTGAAAACGAACACCATGGCAAAAGTACCGAACAGACCGCGAATAAATAACATGCGACGATATCCTGCTGGCAGATGGAGAGGCGAGACGTCGATGATAGTCACAAGTGCGATGCTCGAAAGAAACATATGTGCAATGGAACGCAACAGCACTGGAGCAGAAGTTGGAAATCCAAATTGCACCGCGGTAAGGCGTATGGCAACGGTCATGAAGGAGAAGCACAAAGCTGCCAATGCAAACCACACCGACCCTTGGAAATCATGAGAAGAATCTTCACTCGGCTGACACTTAGATAAAACCGAATCGTCCTAACAAAGGAGTTGAGAATCAGTTCCCGTTACCTTAGCTTCGGTTGATGAACGCGATGCTCCATCTTCGTCCGGTACTGTCATAATTTGGTACGTTGTTAATTTGGTTCACAACGAAGACGGTAGTGCGATCCAACCCCTCACCTACAAGGCATAAATAACGAGTGGCTATAGAATGACATAGACATCAACACAAGGAGGAGGGTGTCCTCCGTGTAGGCTGTGAGCTGAGCCGCACATAGTGCAGGGAGTATGAAGAGTGTGACTGCTTCCAGAGGCCAAAATGACGTCCTCGAAAACGTCATTTCGGCCCGAAAACGTTTTCGCCATTTCGACCTCTGGAAGCAGTCACTTCGCAAGTGCATGTGTATCCATTTTCTTCTTGGATGGACATTTGTCTCTTCGATGGGATCTACCTTGTGATAAGATTTCGTTCTGTCGCTGCTTGGGATGAAAACTTTGCTAGGGAATGAAGATGGGAACGATTATGGGGAGAGCTCTGAGGGGCAGTAGTGAGCCTGGGGAAATGACTATGACCGCAGTTACTGTGCTCACAGAAGTTTATTTCCAAGTTCTGAAGCAGGTCATTGTCCAAAGCTGTGAGAGCAAGGTAGCGGGATGTTATTGTCCTCGATAGCACTCTCGGTTTTACTTGGTGAAAACGGCAATTGTCCTTAGTTTTCTACGGTACCATTAGCAGCACCTTCTTCTTAGCACCTGCGATCTGCGAACTCAAAACCGATATCATTCGAGTCGAAATCCAGACAAATTCCACGGCTGTATGCAACTGATCTGAAATAGATTATACTATAACCGTTATAGGCGCTTCCAACCATGGATTCAGATACTCCTCATTCATGGGCTGCATTTCATTCGTCTGTGTTCTGCAAAGTGGAATATAGTCTGTTCGCTTTGGAAACTAAGCTAGTTTTGGGGCTATTTAGGGCGCGCGAGCGGGTAGCAGAGGCTGGCACTCAAAAAATTAAGAAATTTTGGAATATTAAATTCCATTTCGCGCAGTTTAGTGCTTGGGTCCCCTAGTTTTTGTAGAGGTTCTACTTCGCCGCACCACCCCATTCACTCTTTTCCGCGACCCTCTCTCAAAACTGCACTCGTGCTAGTTTGCGTTTCCATTTTCTCCCATGTTGCAATGCCAATCGCAATTCATCCCACCTCAATCGTCCCATCACTTCTTCCCAGTCCACACCACCCCCGCTTTTTACCCATTTCTCGCCCATCACGCGTTCATTTTGTAGAAGTCAGGTGGACAACTCTCCCCCTTCTCGTATACCCGCCTCGCCCCAAAACGGCTTCAAATCCCTCCCATCCTTCTCTCCTCCTGTCCCCTCAGAATCCCCTTCGCAGTCCGCGCTACCTCCGCCGCACTCCTAAACCCAGTCACCACCGGAGCTCCCACTCCCTCCCGCGGCACCTCCTCCACCACCTTCTTCATCTCCTTACGCCTCTTCTTCAGACGGCTCTTCCCATCCCCAACCCCACCACCCTTTGTCTTCGGTGTCACAGGAGACCCCTTCTGCACCGCCACCCTTCCCACACTTCCCTTCTCCGTCTTTCCCTCCACACCTCCTTTCACCGTCTCCTCTTCCACCAATCTTTGCCTCTTGCACAGCTCCTTCACCTCCTTCTCCAGCACGTCCAACCTCTCGTTCAGAACCCTATTCTCCTCCCGCACTCTCCACCATCCACCTCTTCCCACAGACCTCCACTCGTCCTCTCTCCTCCTGTCCCCTCAGAATCCCCTTCGCAGTCCGCGCTACCTCCGCCGCACTCCTAAACCCAGTCACCACCGGAGCTCCCACTCCCTCCCGCGGCACCTCCTCCACCACCTTCTTCATCTCCTTACGCCTCTTCTTCAGACGGCTCTTCCCATCCCCAACCCCACCACCCTTTGTCTTCGGTGTCACAGGAGACCCCTTCTGCACCGCCACCCTTCCCACACTTCCCTTCTCCGTCTTTCCCTCCACACCTCCTTTCACCGTCTCCTCTTCCACCAATCTTTGCCTCTTGCACAGCTCCTTCACCTCCTTCTCCAGCACGTCCAACCTCTCGTTCAGAACCCTATTCTCCTCCCGCAACTCTCCAACCTCCCTTCCCACACACTCCACTATCCCATACACATGATTTCTCATCTCCACTCCCAATACCGACAACGAATTCCGCAGGCTCGAAATCGCCTCAACCGAAACACCACTACCACCCCCACTCAGCACCACACCGCCCATTTCCGTTACAATCTCCACAATTCCATCGTCCAGTTGCTCCTTCATCACCAACCCCAACATCCCCACCCTCGCCTTCATCTCCCCCACAAACCGCATCTCCCTGTCACCCTCTCCACCCCCACTCTCTATCTGGTCTCCAACCTCTAACTGACTCAGATGCACCGCACCCCTTCTCTCCATTGCGATCCCCTCCACCTCCAATTCTACCCCCTTCTCCACCTCATCACCATCCCCTCTCCTCGCCTCACACTTCTTTCCTTCATCAGCCACTTCCTTCTTCTGCGACATCCGACCAGCCGCCGTAATCACGTCCTCTTCCCGCTTTGGTGACGGCGTCTGCGGTACCTCCTTCCCCTCCAACAGCACCCACAGCTCCTCATCCTTCACGTATCCGTTCGACATCTTCAGAAGAAGAAGTAGTAGTTGGATCGAAGTTTCCGCTGCGATACAGTGCAATCGAGCTAAACTGTGCTGTCCACCCCCACTGTCCAACCACACGGGCTATATCCAGCACCATGATTGTCCCTGTTTCCCTCATCCCATTTCCCGTCAAAACATCCACTGTACACCTCCGCACCTTCCACTATTTAAGCGCCATCTCTCTGTCCCCTCTTCACATAGTCCCCACCCACCTCGCCTCGACCGGCGATATTTTTCTCTTCCACCATAACCCCACTCGATGGTTATAGCAAAACAGGAAGATATTGCCAGTGGAGGCAAGCTAGGGACTAGTGATTGTACTTAGAGTTGCTCACCCTCTGTCTCGACTGGGGGCATGTTCTTCTTCCGTCACATCCTTTGTGGGTTGTGACAAAAAAAGAATATGTCACTACTCGACACCGGATGGGTAACAATGGTAGCACGTAGAGTAGTTCATCCTCCCTCTCAGCGTCCACTGGGGATATATTGATGTTCTCTCACATCCTTTCCCGGTTGTCATACAAGAGAAATACATCTCCAATGGAGACGGAGAATTTAGTTGTGATAACACGTAAAGGTAACAATGTAATAAACAATAAATTTATGCTACTATCTCTAACCAACCTTTCGAAAACCAGCTATGACATGAGCTGGGTTACTCGAGCCAAAGATGGCAGATCCTGCAACTGAAATGTTTGCACCGGCCTTCACTACTGCTTTCACAGTACTCAGTCCAATACCTCCATCCACCTGTATCCCTATTCTTGGGTACAACTTCCTTGCATGTCGCACCTTATCAAGAACACCCTCCATAAACGCCTGTCCTCCAAACCCTGGCTCCACCGTCATCAACAATAACATGTCTACAACTCCTTCCTTCATAAGTGCTTCTACGACCTTTATAGACGTATTCGGGCGCAACGCAACTCCATCCTTTTAATTATGGCAATCCGATTGAAGCTATAAAACCCGTTCACCTCATTTATGAAGCCAAAATGGCTCCTTTCATCCTGTATTCAAGCTCCCCGTAACTCGTACTTTACAACTACTTTACAACTCAGGTTCGAAATCAGTTTCATTCATTGCACACTTTCTACTGTTCCACCTACCTTTCATAAAACATCATCACACTTTGTGGCTTGTCGTCTCATACAAGCCCTATCATTCATTCAGTACAATCACATATCATACATTTCGCTCAGTTTCACAAAGTGACCATGTTCCCGTTCTGCGCTTCCCAACCGTTTGTACTTACGTATCACTCTTTACCCCAGCAGTTCTCCGCCCCATCTTCCATTTTTATCGTCACACAAAAACAATCGAACACTTGCAATGAACTCCCAGTCCGACATGCCTCCGACTCCGCCTCCGAGTCCCAGATACTCTGACGTCCCTCAGGCCTCATCTCCCGCCCGAAGGACTCGGGCCGTTATTGTTGGAAGGGGGCGTATAGGTACCATGCTGGCGAACGAAGAAGATACGGTCATTTCCGCACACGAATTCTGCAGCATGGCTGCTACCTCTCATCTTTCTGATGTACCGATACTAGTTTGTGGAAGAACGAACACCCTGGAGACCGTAATTCAGGCTTGCCCTTATTCGCTCAGAGAGAATCTCGTTTTCTTCCAGAATGGAGACATCATACCATTGCTTTCGAAGCTCGGTGTGGACAAATGTTCAAAAGTTGTCCTATACGTTGGTGTCCCCTCAAGAAACGCAGCTCCGCAGGATGGTGTCACTCCTCGAAGTCCGGATGGTCTCACTGTCGCAACAGGAAAGTGGGCCTCCAACGTTGCAGACAGGTTTAGGTCTATGGGTCTCACTTGCGGGGTTGTCGACGAAGACACATTTCTCGTAAGCTATTATGAGAAGCTCGTGTGGCTATCATCGTTCAACATCGTCGGGGCCTCAAGAGGTTTCATTCCTATGGACGTAGTCGCTACGGAGTGCAGTACGGTTGTGCTCACAATAATGAAAGAGCTGTTGAAGATAGTTTCGCTTAAGACAGCTACTACTTTCAACCTGGAAGAGACCGTTGGGCGACTTCTTGCATATGGGAAAACTCTCGTTGGCTTCCCTACTTCTTTCTCCGACTTTCAGTTTAGGAACGCGTACTTCTACGACTTTTCCCGCCAAGAAAGAAACATTGTAGGCGGTGACCCCGCTCCTTTTCATACAAATTACGTCAACGTTGTTAAGGAAAAGTTATCCCCCAGCTTTGAGGTTAGAACACATGACTTTTCGGTGTTCTGAACCTTTTAGACATAGTTAGACATAAAATTTACTTTATCGAAATGACCTGTTCCTATTACATTACTTATATTGTTCTTCCTTCTGTGGTTCAAATATGCCCCTTTAAATCCTACATCCGTTATCACTAATACTTCGTTAAGATTTTGCTAGATAGAAAATGGTCATTCCATATCATTAAAGTGCACGATACTAGTAACGAAACAAGTACAAAAATTGTGATATTTCTGAAGAACTAAGCGTTTGCATTACTTGGGGCACCCGTATAAAGTAAGGTAAACCTTTTATGGGTTTCAACCCATAATGGAGGTTGTTTTACTCTTCTTGATTTCTAAGCTCATGTTAAAGATATTTACAGTTTTCTTTACCCACTTGAACCCGTACATATAATTTATGACTAAATCATCCTTTCTTTACTTCAAATCGATGCAAAAACTTCTCCTCCTAGTAACGTTTTAAAACAGTACTACAATACCCGTATATGGTCGTTCTTAGACTCTTTTTATACTACGAAACACCTTGTGAACATCAATCACATCCTTCTCATTCGTATACCCACACCCATTTGCAAAACGAACCCTTTCGAAAGCTTTCAAAACATGTATAACTCGGAAGTTAGAGCCCAAGAAGTAACTCCTCAGCAGCTGGCTAACGAAATATTCGAAAATGGCTACGCCGTGATTAGTGATGTTGACGGTACTCTGAAAAGAGCTGGGGAGAACATTCCTGCCGAAACAGTCAAATGCATGAAGTACATCAACGCACGCGTTGGTTTCGGAATTGCTACTGGGCGAGATATAGAGGATGCCGAGAGTTTCATGGAGCACCTGGGTGGCTACACTTTTGGCATATCTGGAAACCAAGGCGCACGGGTGAGATTATCCAATGGTACCGAAATTGATCAGGACCTTGACAGGGAAGGCTACGAAAGATGTGCAGCCGAACTTGAGAGACTTGCACTCTCCTTAAATGAATCGCACGGACTTCACGAAGAGCGTCAACAAGCAGTGGTGAGCACTAGAAAAGACAGTGGACTCCCTAACTTCACGTACAATGGACTCTCGAAGTGGAAAACAGAAGTTAACTCCGGTATTTCAAAAGTGTTGACATCCTTCCGAACCTGGTTGCGTACCCTCAAGATGAAAACTGTGACATAGGGACTGTCGTTTCACGAAAAATAGTGGCGCAGCCTTGGTTGAAAACGACCCGCCCAGTTCGACACGCATTTAATGCGTTTGCTTTTCGGGAATGCTTCCCAATGATGGCCCTCTATTGAAATGGCAACCCTGGCAGTTCATTGAAGGGAGAAGAACATCCAGCAGCGGTAAACATTCTTGTTGATGGGTGCGAGGACGTGCATGAGACCATCAGTAAGGGTGGCAGAACCTGTACGCGTACAGAAAATGCAAGTGTCAAAGGTTTAGAGACAAGCTCTTGGAATTTGTTTCAAGTTGCTACGATGCCTTTAATACTAGCTATGATATGAGCATCTCAGTAATAAAGTGTCGTGTATATCTCAATACCCTTTTGAGATCTTGGTGGTTTTATCGTGCTGCGCTTTTCCTCGTAGCAGTACAACAGAGCCACAACATAATTGTCGAATGTAGATCAATGTAGATCCTCCACGCTTCGAACAGGTTGTGTACTCCACGCGGGCGGATACAAACTTCTTTGACGTGAACGCCGTACACGCCTGACCTGCATGCAAAGGCCCGTCGCTTCAAAGCACTCCGAACCTCAGCGAACGTCATCCGTATCAATAAATCTCGTTCATTACCACAAGATTTTCTCCTCGCTTCCTTTTTGTGTATCGCTTGTCCACCAATTTCGCAACTTTTATCGCCGCGGATAGATAACAAAAGACGCATCTCCAATCTTCTGCAACAGGTCCCCAATAGCAGAATCCACTTCTCTTTCCACTGCCACAGTTTGTTGTACACGAAATTGGAAGGCTACTATCACTTCTGGGTCTCCACGAACCCCTTTTCATCATCATTCACGAATACCATGCGCTCCTATTCAAATCCTTGCCAGCGAACAGTAGTCCGTCAAACAGTGCTGGGCAAGGGTGTGATCACTTGAATGCAACCCTTTAATTGCCCTCTCGTCAGAGAAACGCGCAGGAAAGCTCCATGCATTCGCCGAGACACCAAAACTATAGTCTCCGAGTCCTTCCATTTTCCCCTCCACTCGCCCACATCACCCCTGTGAACAAGTCCAAAACCAAACACGTTCGTCAATGAACTTCATACACTTTCACAACTTCTTCTTGGAAATTGACTCGTCCTTCTCTTCTCAACGTATCCATCAACGGACACTTAATATACCGAACCATTGCATATTATAACTTAGACCAAGTATGGCGTAAATTTCCGCCCAAGTCTTCTCTTTCCTTCTGCCATTTTTCCTGATACAGTCACCATACTGCCACAAGTT
>VCMS01000195.1:172204-184819 GCA_022539475.1 Gracilaria domingensis | reverse complement strand
TAATCACGCTGCTCCACGTGGAACTCCTACACGATTGTTACCTCGTTGAGGCGCAGGTGATAATGCTAGGTGAGGACTGTTCTCAGAGACTTACGTCTTCTTGAGAAGGACGTGAATTCATTATGGCAAAATCTGTTACCCCAGACATTCATTCGTCACGAGCAAACGGGCATATTGTCGAGGATAATGCGCCACCGCATATCGGTCGAATTCGTCGCGCTATGGACTCGGAGGAATACAATCCGCGCGATGATGAAGCTGTGGACGCACAGGTTCCTCAGGAAATCCATATCTGCGGATGCGACCAAATCGTTTCGCGTGAAGCAAGAAAACGTCGACACCCACAACAGAGTTACACTATGATTCACGGATTCATCCGCCTTCCTGACTCGAGCGGCAGACTGCGAAGACACGTTCGTCCAGATCTCATTGACTAGTGATGACACGCGTCATACCGGTCACGTCCGACCCACCGTCGAAAAGCGACGCAGTCTACTCAGGCCAGTGATGCAGACTCACGCGCGTGAAAGGACGGCGACAACTTGGCGACTCAAAGAGTTTAAAAGCCGACGGACCCGCTCTAGCACAAAGCTGTTGTCGTACCTTTTATTATCGGTTGGAGATGTTACTTCGAATCGCCTCCTCGCGAGAACCGCGTAAGTGAAGGACTACATTCGAAGGTTGAATGTTACCTTCGAAACAAGGAAGCTCTCTCGGGACAGATCCTATCCTTATCTTGGATTTCCTTGCCCAGGTTCGTCCAGGAGGCCGATATACTCGGTATGAGTGAAGCACAGGCATATGTGGCACTGCCGTACTTCCTAACAGGGACTGCGGAAGATCAGTACAACTCAGTTCGAGAACCTCGAGAGCCTCGGAAGGAGGAGTCACGTGTTGGCCGGAAGCCGTGAACTACCTTCTCAGGTCGTACGCGACTTCCAACGCGATTTACAGTGCTACTCTTGCTGTTCGCGACACTAGACAGAAGAGTGGAGAATCTGAAACGGTTTATTCAACGCGGTTGAACAAAGCGTTCACCGATGTGGTAATGTGTATTCCGCACAGGAGCGGTGTACCATGTTTGTTGATGTTTGGACCCCACCATTCGGTCGTGGTCGCTCGCTGACGCGAGGAAAAACGCCGAATGACGTACCTAGAGTTGGTTAATTACGCCCAGGTGGAAGGAGAGACGTATCGAGCCCGCAACCCGGGGCAGCGCCGCTCGAAAGCCTACTCGCGGAGAGTTCGTCACCATCGATGTCGGTTTTGCGACGTGAAACCGCTGTCGGTGATGCTGATAACGTCCACTTCATCGGAAGTAACCCCGATTCTTACGATCTACGGACCTGCCGTCAACCTCGATTCCGAGCACGGAAGAAGACCCCGCATTGTATGCCCAAAGTGTCCGGGTGCCTGCAGCCCCGCTGCCTTACGCTAACAATTCGTCGCGTCTGAACCGTCCAGGGTGGAAGGACACAGCACCACAACGTCGAGTGGACAATCGCCCTCGCGACAAACCGGCCTCGGTCATATGTTACCAGTCTACCTTCCAGGTCACGTATCGACGCAGTGCGTATTTCCGCCGTCGCACCGGCCGAAAATTATTGCGTATTACGACGCCCTCACGCCCGAGGAAAAGGAATCTGTTCCACGAAAGGAATATGATAAGGCCAGAGCTGAACTGGATTACCGGTTCCGGTCTATGCTCAGCCCTCCGTTCCGGCACAGGCACCTTCGAACCAGGTTCAAGGCGAAGTACCCACGCATGGGTTCAGTTAGGCCCCCGAACGGAGTTCAGCACCGAATTCGGTGAGCCCCGTTCAGAAAAACTGACTTCGGAGTTTCCCCTACGGGAGGGCGCCTTCCGAGCCGAAGTTGAAGGCGCCCGAGGCGTCACAGCTTCGCTCCCCAGCTGTTAGAATCCTTTCAAGGATAGCGGCTACAACTGACGTGAGCTCAGAACACCTTTCGTTCTACGTCGTCCGTGGATACGGTCCCGTAATCTCCGTATTCCGGAAAGAGTTCTGTGATGGCCAAGAGAAACTACAAAGTTTATGCCGATCTTGGCTTGTCTAACCAGTTCATGGTTCGACAGTTGTCTGTGTTGGATACAGGAGCTGCACCGAACCTGATTCACCTTGAGTTGGTGCCACCCGCGCTACGGGATGAAATTCTCATGGTCCAGTTGGACATCGCGGATGCCAACAATAACCCGTTGCGTACTCTTGGTACATACCTCTCATGGTACGATTAGGAACCTGTATGGTTAAAGTGGATTTCATGGTTGCAAAAGCATTGCCGCACCGTGATACTCGGTTGTGACTTTTGTGATCGTTTTGTTGAAGCGATTCGACCTCGAGCTCGAGTTTTACCATGGATGATGGTTCCGAAATACCGATTGTAAGGAAACCGCTAAAGAGAGCTACACGCAAGCGCGTCCCGCTCCCTGCTGCACAGGAAGTTCCAACCGTCGACCCGTATCATCTAAGCTCATGTGGCTCATGCCATCGCAATCCCTGCGCAATCCCAAGTTTGGTTTCACCATAACTACTAAGCAGTCTGCGCTACGTGTCGTACAACCATTGCCATCCATTGTATATCAGAAGCAACTCGCTTTGGCGAACGGATAAATCTACGTGGAAACCGACAAACCATTCAGAGTTTGGTCGCCAACTTTGGCACGAACCGACAGGGTTATAAAAAAAAACCCCAAATCCTTGGTACCACTTCTCCCACACCCTGTGCTATCTTACCGCGTAGATACCGTGCGGATTTCTTGGTATAACCGATGCTAAGGAGGGGAGGATCAGCGGAAAACGCTTTTACCGCATCGGTTACACCGCGAGGCGAAGTTACCGAATGCTGGCACCCACCAGAGTAAGCGTGCCACCAGAAACGGAAGATACAGACCCTGTCAAGGAACTGGAACAGTTGAATTTTGATCATGTACCTGAATCTCATAGAGTAAGCTAGAGAAATGTGAGGAGTTCCACACCCATTGTGGGTGATCCCCTCGGGACAATTGGAATCACGGAACACCGTATTGACCTACTTCCAGGTACTAGCCCCATTTCCCAACACCCATACCGGCTGTCCCAAAGCTAGGGAAGAAGAGCAATCTCAGGTGAGAAGATGTTACGCGCTGGCGTCATAGAGCGCTCAATCCGCTTGGCCTCACCCGTGGTGCTAGTTCCAAAAGCGGACGGATCATGGCGATTCTGTATTGATTACCGTCGTCTAAATTCGTCACCGTCAAAGACGTTTATCCCATACCCAGGATGGACGAATACATTGACTCGCTTGGGAGTGCTACAGTGTTCACCGCCTTGGATGCCAATTGGGATACTGGCAAGTTCCGATCCGTGAAAAGGATAAGGACAAAACTGCTTTTGTGTGCCACCAAGGTTTGTACCGGTTTAACGAATGCCGTTCGGATTAACCAACGCACCGCTACGTTTCAACGTGCTATCGATATCCTCTTGGCTCGATTCAAGTGGAAACCTGCTTGGTGTATCTTGACGATATCATCGTTTCTCCGATAACCTTGATGACCACTTAACACACGTCCGGACGTCATGAGATCCTCAGGGACGCGGCATTACGCTGAAACTCAAGAAGTGCGAGTTCTTCACAGATTCTGTCAAATACCTAGGCATATCATTCGACCTGGACAGCTCTCAGTTGACGCAGTTCGCGTGAAGTCGCTGAAGGAAGCGAAACACCCTACGACACAAACGGAACTCCGCAGTTTTCTGGTCTTTGTAATGTATATCGGCGTTTGTCCCGAACTTCGCAGATATTGCGACCCCCTTAACCACCTTTTGAGAAAAGGTCAACCAGTTCAACTGGAACCCCTAGGCGACGCGGAAGCGTCTGCCTTTTCGCATTAATTGACGCAGTAACGTCACCGCCAATCTTGGCTTTGCCTAAGCTAGGACTTCCATTCGAAGTAGACACTGACCCAGTGCACACCAGGTTGGTTGCGCCCTGTTTCAGGTCACGGAAGACGGCGTGAGACATCCAATTGGATACTGGTCGCGATCCTTGAACGTACACGAACGTAACTACTCAGTTTCGGAGAAAGAGTGCTTAGCCGTTGTATGGCTCTAACTACACTGAGCCATATCTTATGGGCAACCATTTACGTACATACGGACCACTCATCTCTCCGATGGCTCATGGAAATCTCGAACCATCAGGACGCTTGATGCGTTGGCGCTTGAGGTTATCGGAGTTCGATTCACAGTTACGTACAAAAAAGGAACGTTGAATCTGCAGGCAGATGCACTCTCCCGCTTGGGACAGATGCAGAAGCGGCACCAGTTGACGATCTGGACATACCATGCTTTATGGTGGAAGAACAAGCAGGTTGGGTCGAATCCTTGTCGGATGACATCTGTGACGACATCCTGCTCACTTCTGAGAAGTTGGATCCCTTGACTGATCTTTGTACCCATCACTCCCGAGGAGATGATCCGAGAACAGCAAACGGATGAGTTTGTACGCGAATTCGCGCTCGTCTCAATGGAGGAGATCGTATACCTTTTCAGGTTAACGATCAGGGTACCTGGTTAGGTTGGTCGAAGCGTATACCCAAATTGTGTCCCATACTCGCTGCAAAACCGTGTGTTGGTCATGACACACTATGTGAAGGTAGGAGCCCACCCAGGAGTCGAAAACTATACTTGACCCTGCGTAGGATTTTTACTGGCCGTCAATGGCATTGACTGCTACGCAGTACGACGCTCTTGCACCGAGTGCGCTAAGAATAACGTGAAACTTCGTAAGTACTCGAAGAAGTTAACGCTGTTCCCAGCACGGTCTCCTTTGGAGTTTATCGCTATCGATATCTTAGGTGAATTGATCAGAACCGCAAGAGGTAATCGATACCTTCTGGTTATCACCGATCGGTTCTCTAAGTTGTACGGACAGTCCCGCTGAAACGGATTACGGCCACCGTGGTTGCACAAGCTTTTGTCACCCACTGGTCTTTGTGTACGGTCCACCGGTTCATCTATTATCAGATAACGTTCACAGTTCACGTCGAAGTTTTCCAGGACGTCTGTCGGATCTTGAGTGTCAAGAATTATTTACGACCACCTACCACCCCCAAACAAATGTCAGGTAGAACGATTTAACCGTACCATGCTGAATGCATTAAGATCTTATGTGGCAGATCATCCTAAGGATTGGGATTTGTATACGGACGCTATTACGTATGCGTACAACACCCAAGTCCACCGGGTAACGAAGCTAGCACCTTTTGAGTTGTATTGTCAAGAGTACCGCCACCGGTTGCAATCGAGGCTCAAGAAACGCTTTCTACGTACCCGTCTGTTGGTTATACAGGAACGCTTGAAGGATTGGTTAACCAAAATGGTACCGGTCGCTCGCACAGCGATGGATAAGGCGCAGGCCGCTTATAAGCGCAACTTCGATGCGAAGGTTAAGACCCCATTACCAAAGGTCAACCAGACGATATGGTATTTCTCCGCAAAGAATACTATAATCCGGAGAAGGAACGCCGCCACAAGCTCTCGCCTATCGCGGAAGGACCCTACAAGTTATTTCCGTCACGGACGATACCGTAGTATTGGATATCAATAATCTCCACGAACGGATATCGTTAGACCGTGTCGCGCTGCCCCACCACCCTACGTTCACGTTAACACCCAACTGGTGAAGCTACAGGGACGAACAGTCGTATCTTCGCGCCCTGCGACTCTCCGCCCTGATCGCGGCTTATCGGATCTACCGAAGTCAGAATCACCCACGCGGTAGCACAACCCGTTGCGGGAGACGAAGAGGAAAACTCAACTAGAGTTGACCCCCCACCGGACGTCGTGGCTCCCGTGCCACCGCCTAAGGAGGGGAGGAAAGTACGGAACCCGTTACACCGGCGTCGCACGGTCACACTGTGTCGCAAGTACCGCACCAATCTCGCCGTCTCTACCGATAGCGTTGTGGTGCGCCGAGCGCTGTACCTCGTGGTGATACTCCGTCGAGTTCGTTGAGCAACGCGCTGGAAACGACACGACCCACCCAGGGGTACACACGCTGTGGATAACGTAACCCCGTCGGAACACCACAACTGAGTGAGTCACCACCCGCAGAGCGGAGAAGACAGTATCTGTAGACCCGGGCTTCCCGGAGAACGCAGAACCGCAAGCGGTAGATCAGCTCAATGTTACCGACCGGTGTTAACCACGCCGTGTATGAGGAAACGAGAAGTCGTACTTACCCGCGTATTATTTGGGAAAACAACCTTGGAAAGGTGAAGTACGAAGTACGAGTTTGGAAACCGTCGATGGTGCACCCACGCCGCGTGGCAGAGGACTCATGACACACCCAAGTGGAGAGTAACACGTTGTGTGACGTGGTGACGTATGGAAAGCACCGCCGACGCGGGAACTGCTGACAGTAAGTCGCGTGCGCGAGTACCACACGTGCACGGTGCACGATGTACGGTCGCCAACCGTAGGCGAACGGACACCTGTTAGGGTAACTCGTGGCTCACACGTGCCACCGCCTGGCCAACCAGAAGGCCGCGATATGCACCGTGATTGGTCAATCCGCCTCCATGGCGCACGAGCGAGACCCTGCCCGTTCTCCGTCGCACGGACGATCCTTCTGGATAGCAAGAGGAGCTCAGAATCCCGAAGCTACCGTTGGACGTCGGAAGCTCAACCAAAACGAGCCGAAGCTCGTCAGACTCAAGAAGGAGAGTACTTCAAGAAGAACCTTTCAGGTTGAAGATTGGACGCTCCTGGCGTAAGTTGTAGTTGTCGCGCAGCGAGGAACTCCTAGTGAGTCGTGACTGGTTAAGTCCAAGAGGAACCCCTCTAGAGGTTAGCCGCCACCACCTCGCCACCCTCGAAGGTACGAAACCACAATGGGTGAAGGAGAGCAGTCAAACACCGAGGTGTACCCGCAGGAATACGTGATCGAACGTATCGTACGTCATGTTGTAGACCCCGATGGACGGTACTGTACCAAGTGCGATGGTATGGCTACTCCGCCGAGGAGGACACCATGGAGCCGGTCGAGCACCTACCTAGGTCGAAGATCGTTTCATACCACCGTCGCACTCGGTCAGCCTTGCCGTCCAACCTGGACCAAGCCCAGGTGGATAAGAACCGTTCCCGGTGAGGAGCTTTCAACTATACCGCGATGCGGAAGACTCAGAATGGAGAGTTGACCCCTTCTGTGTGGGATGAATGAAGGAAGAAGACCAATGAAGCGGTGAAGACTTAACTAGAGGAAGTGAGAAGAAAGAAAGAAGAGCATACCGAAATGCCGGTTGTACCGATTTAAAACGGTTAGAGTAGAAGAAGCACCAAAGAAGTGAAGTACACTTGAACACAGTGTGAGTGAAGAAGTAATCGAAGATCGATCAAGTTCGTGGAGAACAGGCAAAAGGTGAAGGGAAAGTTACCACTAGATGGTTTTACTGTTTCTATCTTATACTAAGGACCAAGTCCTCTAGCCCTGCTGGTCATCTTACACCCCCGATGAGGACCGGCACCGCCGCTACCGGAGGACCGTGCGAAGGGTGCGGAACGGCGTAAGCCAGTATCCCTGCCATAGTGGTGAGATGATCGGGCACGATAATTCCAGCGTTCTGGAGACTGGCGCGCAACATCGCGATGTTCGCCGGAGAATCTCCCGGAGCGACCGGAGCTGTCGGGCCGGAAGGACCGAAGGAACGGTAGCCGCTACAGGGGCCGGACCCACCACCGGAACACTCGCTTGAGTCGGAACATTCCAACCCACAGGAGCCTGGGGTACCCCGCCGCTGGCGTGCAACACCTGATTCGCCGCCGGTACGTCGTTCACCAACTCCTGATCCATCTCGACGAGTGCTCCCGCCGCCTCTCCACCGTATCCATGTTCGGATCATCCAGATCTACTGGGGCGACCCAGTTGTCACTGAACATGAACCCAACGGGTGACTGTCTGGAATCGACCGTGGCTGGTTCGCTGCCCACTCGGCATATGCGCTAGTCGTCATCGTACCCTCCCATGGGTCGTAATACACGAAATCTCCTGCGGTGGATGTCTCCTACCGGGTGAGCGGTCGTAGTGACGACGAGACCTTTCCCACGCTGCGAACGGGGCACCGTTTCCCAATCGACTCCATCGATAACATCCAAGATGTAATGGATCTCATCCACGTTCTCTTCGGACCCCAAGGAGTGTGCAAATCCAGCGAGCGGATAATGCTGCGAAGCATCGGCGGAATATACCAAACACGGTAGTTGTCGTAAGCCTCCCAGAGGAGAAACGCTGCTACGCGTGCCGCCCACTCGCCGGCTACCAGACCCCACCATCCTGAACGCGGATCGCTGATCAATCGGGAGCCGATGTAACTCAAGCACGGAGGCAGTTCTGCAAAACACCCTTTGGGTACCTCCACATCACGCCACCAATCTGGTAGAGGAGGGAACCGTCCAACAAAGGCCTGCGGTCTGTACCTCTCGGTCTCGATATTCGGGTACGGAATCAGATACCCATGACGGGAACGAGCTTTCCGCTCAAACCGAATGCGGTTGACGAACCCACCCTGGGAAGCGTTCTTGCGAAGATAACGGAACTCCGCTCGGAGTATGGGCCGATTCCAGCACAACATCAACCTCGATGTGGACGGGCCATCGCCGGCGTACCGCGCATGGTCGAACGTCGCCAAGTTGTCTCCATATCGGACTTTACCGAAAGTACGGTAGAACGGAGTATCGAACCCATATGACGGTGGAACCAGGTGCTCGAGGTGCACTCGACTGAGTCTCTTGTACGCCAACTTCGCGTGTTCCGCGCGCGCGTGTTCAGTTCTCACCCTCGCGGGTATCGTACCGGAGGAGCATCGGGTCGATCGCTATACGAACTTTCCATTCTGGGGATTGCACTACCGCTAACGGCAGACCGCCCGGTAGGAAGCCGTTTTCGGCATACGACTCCAGGAGAGTGTCATCGTTAACAGCTACCGGATGAAACCACGGTGCACGGCTGAACGCAAACCCATCACGGAGTGGATCGCGTACTGCGAGAGATTCCTTCGATATCCAACCAGCTTGGTTCGCCATCAGCGGCATCGCTTGCGCTGAATTCCATAACGAAACGTTCACCGGGACCATCAGTTGAGACTGAGGCAGTGGAGCCGTCGCAGAACCCGGCTGAGGGTAGTTCGACGCGCTCGCCTGACCCGTCGGGTGATGAGGAAACTGATTCGGGTTCATCGGAATGACAGATGATGTACTGTGATCGAGTTCGGATACTTGAATACTCTGTTCGCTTGAGTGTGTATCGCGCTTGCGAGGTATAGAAACCGAGGAGTTGGTACCGCTCATGATGGTGACGTATTTACGTACTTGCGTTTCGCACAAAACTTCAGCCTCGAAGTCGTTCTCGGCTCTAAGGAGGGGGAGATGTAGAGCAACGCATTTTGCGTGGTTATCAGGATGATGCGCCTCATATACTCAGGGGAGTGATACGAGGATGCACTCGAAGAGTTATGAGTTGGACCCAATTTTGGCGGTTACTTTTGGAATGGCTTTCCCACAGTTACCTGTAATCAGGGTTGCCATTGCTGGCCAATACCGCTAGGTGGACGCGTGTACTACACCACCGTGTGTGTGCATATTACGGGACAATAGGTAGTGCACCTGAGGTGCCTGACACTGGGCTAGCCACGTGTACGGACCCCTGCGGGTGTGCACCACGTGTACATAGTTAGTTTAGACCTACTTAGGTGAGCTCGACCTCGTCGTCGCGAGCACCTTTGTAAAGTCAACCCGAGCACTTCTAAGTGAACTCTTTGTCGAGTAGCGCTCTCTTGAGTGGACTCTACACGAGTGAGGCTCTGGCGCCAACCGCCTACGTGGGTTATCACTCTCGCGAGTATAGCCACGTCTGGTTACGGTGGTCCTACCCTCTCGGTACCTTTGAGGAACATCTGTCGTTGATGTCGGGACCTGAGGGTCGTACCGAGGAGGTATAAGACTAGATTACGAAGTGATCCGACTCTGTATAGAGTTTTGCCGTGTTTACGGAAACCCGTGCATTACCGTTGGAGGATCTCGCCCCGCTCCGGGCACAGTGCCGAGGAGGCCCTACCCGTCGCGTGTGGGTGTTGTTTGGTTGTTGTTTTCTGTTGCTTTCCCTCTCGGGACTACACCTGTCGTTGGTCGTGTTTCATCGTTGCCGATACCACCCCATCTCTGGAGTTTCTCATCGTTTCCTCACCACGTGGCCTATCACCTCTGTAGGTATAGCCAGTTGCCACTTCGGCCTTACAACCGAGTTACGGTGGTACAGAGGGCTCTGTCACTGGTCTGCCATCTCTCACGAGAGCGGACCTTCGAATAGTCTGGTGGGTTTCACTCTTCCGAGTTTGCCCCACAGTATGGTCATCTGTCACGGTTGCTAAAATATTTTTTGCCGACATTATAAGACTGAAGGTGAGAAAGTTCGAACAACAGTTGTCTATCTGTAGGGCAACAAAGAGAAGTGAGAATATCGGTACCGTCTAAATATATAAGGAGATGAGAACAAGTCAAGATGCCACGAGGACAATAACCAACCACAAATCTACATAATGCAACATTAAGAACGAAAATCATGGCATTATAAAGAACACGAATATGACCTGGGGAGTTAGCCCAAGATCTAAATAGCCATGTAGGACCCGACCAACCACCAACCTAAATAACGAATAGCCGTACGCTGACATCACTACCTACTATGAATGGATAGTAGCACTAGGTTATTTATGACTAGAAGGCGAGCAAAGTACAACTTAGGGAATATGAACTACAAGAATTATAGATATAAACCCCGGAGTTTGAGGCTTCGCAGCCAACTCGACTCCAGCACACCACTTCAGCTCTCACGACGACTCCCCCAGCATTGTCTACTTTCTCTCTATGTTCGTCGTCAACGTTTTTCTTTAGCATCTTTACTTTCGTTCAAAACGATTTTTGCTTCTTTGCTATCAACCTTACGCCTTATTTTTTTTCTTTTGACGGGCGACTTGCTTTTTTGCCTTTGTTTTTGAAGTTGTGGTGTGTTGCTCTCTGTTGGGCTTGTGTTTGTACTTTGATGCTTTTCATCGTACATACGTACTTTTTCTACCTACGAACTTGGGACGTGCAGTGGATCAACTGGAAACTTGACCTGCGTATCCGTATTTGGTTGTTGGTTTTGACGTAGACATTGAAAAAGACAGGTTTGTTCTAGGTTTGTTGTTCGACTGTTGTGTTATTTGTAGAGCTCCAATATTATCTTGCGCTGTTTAGGCTGATACTTTTGGGCTGTTTGTGTTGCTCTCTTTGGGTTTGTCACTAGACGCGTCGTTCTGTTTGGTTAGAAAAAATGGCGTTTACAATTAGCATAAAAAGGAAAAGCATCATGATCGTCCTGACTAGTACTTTTGTATCGCGCCAAATAATTTCCATACTGACTCTTGAGCACTGCAAATAAGGGCTTCAAAACACTTCTCTCTTGATAATATGGTCCTTGCGATGGGGCAATTTCGAGAATATCACTCAGAGAAACACCACCAGAAAGAACAGTATTTGGACAAAGATGTGATAACTGCGGCTAAAAACCTATTTTGAAATCAACATAGACCTTGAGCGCACACTCAAAATGGCGCGTTAAGTTGATGACAAATATGCAGATGCTTCGTCATACGGAGGGGATATGATTGTGAATGTGCGCATGAAGCAGTCCAAGAGCTAAGATTGAGCTGGTATGATGCTTGTGAACCGAAACAGGTCGGCTCCTGTGCGTAGGTTTTGGATAATAACCCGCATATTAAATAGTGAAGGAGGCTTAAAAGAACTGGCTGCATGCAGTGGTAATGTCGCAATGACTTGAACTAAAAATGGTTTTCAAGCTTTTTCCACTACAAGAAAGCAATGTTTTTTCATCGACAACAACAGCCGTCACACTTCTACATGTACTTCAACGGCTGCCGCGGAATTTTACGCATGGAGATCAAAAGGACTTTACCAAATAGAAAGAACAACGGGCAACCAGTTGATATGTTGCCCCGTACAGAAGATTGCATGCGTTTGGAATGCAAGTCAAAAATTTTGGAATATGGAGGGAGTTAGTCAACATGTGTGATCTGGCTCTTGCAAAGTTATAAACTTAGGAAGTATGTGTAGCTATTTTCTGCGTTTAGTTGTTTTAAAGTGTTAATCCCCCCCCCCCCCCGGGAGGATTTATCTCTTACATCTACCGGTCGACTTTAACTCTTATTCTCACCCTACGAGCAACTGTGCACACGTCGAAGATGGTTATTTTTTGATCCTTTCTGATTACGCATATAAGAAACTGGGCCAGACACGGTGCAATTTAACTGTTATTGTCTCCCTACTTTGAACTGTATGCATCTCGTAGACGTTTGGTTGTCATTTGTCTTATAATGTACGGACGTGTGTAAAGATATGAGCAAGAGAAAAAAATGGATTGGCACAAGGCCATGCCCACTTCATTGCGCATTGTTCAGTTACGTGGTATGCTCTAACAGTTGAGTGAAATTGGCGTTCTACTGTATCGAACACCTATCGCCAACGGGCTTTCGGAGGACGAAATTTGTTTCTGAGCTCCAAA